>PVLD010007069.1:0-94611 GCA_004027595.1 Dinomys branickii
GAGGATTAATTGTCTGACTAAATTTGCATGTCTGTATATGGGTTCATACATTTACAATTCGAAGATATCAATGGATAAAGCAATAACCACTGTTGAGACCATATCACCTTGTCTATAGATTAGTTGTGATTGTACTATTTTTTATGATAATTGGTGTCTGTTTGTCAATATGTTTTTGTACTTTTATGTTTTTAAAATATAAATAAATAAATAAATAAATAAATAAAATAACAAGGTGCCGGGGAACCTGGTGATGTTGCCTGAGATAAGGGCATCTGAAAATCAGAGAAAGGGCATCCCAAGCAATGGGAAGAGGAATATTAAACACCTTAAGAAAGAGGCACTGAGAGATTTTCAAGAGGCAGAATGCGAGGCCTGAGTAACCATCACACAGTGATCAAGAGGCAGAGTGATTTGCAGAGAAGCTGGAGGACAGGCAGGGCCAGGCCATACTGACTCTTCAAATTCTATCTCATGACAAAGGAATTCCTTCAACCAAGGAGGCTGGACTTTTATCATAAAAGCAATATAAAGCCATTAGGAAGTATTAAGTAGGAGAGCTAATTGAACCAATTATCTTTTTTTTTAAGTTGATGCTTTTTTTCTATGGAAAAAAAAATAGATTGTTGGTAGAGGAACATTGGTCAGAAGCCTGGAGTCCTTTCAGATGAGAAGATGATTATGGGAATGTGGAGAAGCTTTTCAAATTTTATCTTACTTGTGTCACTGATAGCTACTTAAATAATCTTATAATTAACCTTATAGCTTCCAGATACATTCCATTTTCCTTTTATTATTCTCTTGAATGTCACTTTTATTTCTTTTAGTGCTTCTTAAAGCATTATCTTTTGAACATTAGATTTTGATTTGTGGTTTTGGTTCAAGTAGCTTTGTACATCTTTTTAAACCAACTAACTGTGAGTTACTACCATTCAGAAAATGAGTGTTGACATTCTATATGTGCTTAGGAGTCTAAGACAGCTCCTGATGCTGAATTTAACCAAGGGCAGAGAATTGTGATAAGTAAGGAAACGCACAGCTACCTACTGTTTAACTCTGTCCCTAGTGGGGTAGTGGCCTTCTGGTTGCTAACACAACAAACAATGTGTTACAGTTTGAGGTAAATAATCAAATGTTTCAATGTAAAAGGACTACATACTCTTCAGCTTGGTGAAAGGGCATGTAATTGTACCAGATAGATATGAATGTGGGTATTGACATAGGTATAGATATGGATGTGGACATACATACAGATATCTATATACCTCCATTCATGCATGTTCTCAGATATACAAATCCCCATCATGAGGGGAGGTGGATAATTAATTTTAAAGGCTGTGAAACAACTTAGATCTTGCTTACATCACACCCAGACCTATATTTTTTATACATTTGCCCGTTCTCTCTAAGGAGCAGTGGCAATTAGGACGATGCTGATTGACCCTGGACAAGAATCAAGCACTTACTTGTTTGCAGAGCAACACGCTTCTTTGCAGTGAAATGTCACCATGTGTGGAAGACACATGCAATACAGATGTCCCTGGGCTAGCTTTCTGCATGCTCCCTGCCGGAAGTCTGCAGGAGGAAATATCTTCTTGATTAAATTCTCCAAGGCTGACATCTTTTGCTGTTCAGCCTGCTGAATGGTTTCACATGTGCTTTTTTGCAGAGTCAGAATTCTTTAGTGATGTACAGGACAGTTATTTTCTTGGCAGCATAAAGTTCTTTTGGCCACCACAGTGGGGAAACTATTTTAATTGTGTGAATAACGGGCAACTTAAGTTAGAAGAAGACATGTGTTACCTCTTGGTCTCTTAAAATACATTTTTAGGTCAAATATTATGACCTGAGGAAAAGACTGCACCATCACTGAATGAATTTCAGATTTATACAAGGGGTTTGCTTCTACCTGCCAGTTTTCTTCCCAATGGACAGCACCAAAATAGAATTTTAAAAGATTTTAATGCTCATACACAATAGCTCCCCTCCCCGAATTGTATCTTTTTGTGAGTGTATTATTTTGACTCAATATGATTATCTCCTTCAACTTATGTTTTCACTGGACCAGGCCCCCAGGGGGGAAAAAAGCCATGATCCAGACCCACCCAGAATGATATTAAGTGTTTTCCACATTCAAAAGTAGTGCTGGTTTGAGAACTGATGGCCAGTTTGGGTTAAGTCCAATGCTTTCTTTCTTTTTTGGCTCATAATTTCCCAGGAGCCTACTACTTTTGTGCTTAGTTTGAAACACAGCATTCTTCCAGCAGGGAGGGCGGTATCTGGCATATTTGCATCAGTTAGGGCCCTCAGTGGGAAGCACACCTACAGACGGAGATAATGGCTCACGTCTTTATTAGCTATGGAAATCTTGACTTAGTTTATATAACTGAGGATGAGAAAGACACCTTCCACTGTGCAGGCTCTACATCTTGTCTCTAGTACAGCACATTACTTCGCTTGATTTTCACAAATGCTCTGTGTGCATTCTTAATCCTGTGTCGGTCCTCAGTGGAGCAGCCAACTGAGACTAGTGGGTTTCTCGGAACATGGTATTTTCCAGTGTTAAAACCAGATGAGTTCTGAGCAAACGGGAACAAGTTGGTTACCCCATAAGCCATCCTACTAGCGGCCAAAACAGCATGCTCATTTCTCTCAGTCCTTTGGGCTGATAGTATGGTGGTTCTGCTAGTCCCAGTTGGGCTCCACTGAATGGCCATTTGGTTAGGAATGGAGGAAGTAAGATGTCCCTGGCCTCAGAAGAAGTAGCTGGACCTCATCCTCTGTGTGACCTTTTATCCAGGCTTTTTCACTATATGGAGGAGTCATGGGCTTACAAGAGTGAAAGCTCCAGGACCTCTTGAAATGGGGCTCAGAAGTTGCTTCCACCCCATTAAGGGCCACTCCAACTCAAGGCAGGGGAAAATGAATTTATCTTTTTGTGTAGAAGCTGCAGAGAATGGTCATTTTTAATTAATCACAATCTCCATTCTGAGAGCCAGCACACATGCATAACTGTTCTAAGCACACATAGCTCCTATGTGGCCTTGAACCTTGGTCTTCATGTCTGAAACACCTACACTCTGATGCTGTAATGCTTCCACAAGGGCTGTAACTACTTCATCTGTCTCAGCTTCACTGGGTATGTTCCTGCTGTGCCAGGGTGGGGTAGAGGAAATAGAGGTGAAGGAGAAAGAGAAGACAGAGAAGCAGGGACCTGGGATGTCTGAGTGGCTGCAAATCACAAGAATTTGTCCAAACTATTTTGAGAACATAATTCATACTTGTTCCATTCTGTGAGATGCTAGGCTCTGGTTATCTTCACCCCTCCTTGAGTACAATCTTATTCCCCGAGTTTTCCTGAGGCCCTCACATTCTTGGTACTGAGGATTCTGTCATGCTTTTCTGTGCTGGCTTCATTGCCTCTCTTTCCACAGGCACTTTTGTCTCCTTTCATAGTTAGTAGTTTAAGAGATAGTTGATCAAAATCTCTTGCTTTCAAAATAAGGGTGTCCCCAAGACCCTCTCAGGAAGTTCACAAGATCAGAACTATTTTTACAAGACCAAGACAATGTTGGCTTTTCTCCAACAGCTCAGTCTCTCAAGCATAAGATGGAGTTCTCCAGAAGCTACATGGTATATGCTATTGCAGCAGATTGTAGCAGAAGCAAATCTGAACATTACACTATTTTATTAAGAAAGATATTAAAGATTTAGAACAGCAGAGCTGGGGTATAAGTCAGTGGCAGAAGCTTGCCTACCATGTGTGGGGCCCTGAGATTGAGGCCCAGAAACAAAAAAAAAGGGAGGAAAATATTTGAAAAAAATGTAAAGCAATACCATTCTTCTATTTTTTTGTCTTCAGAAAATGTAATTTTAATTAAAATAGTAATTATGTAGACCTGTAAAAGTTTGTTGTCCTTTTTAAATGAGTTCATATACATATTTCAAAGTTGCTTACTTTATGATGTGTTAAACATCTACAAGTAACTGCACATAAGCTAAAGTTCTTTTAGGTCCACATGAATTTGATAGGGTTCAGAAGCCACAAAAGGTTGAGAGCGATTTTCATCCTCATCTTCCCAGCTAGACATATCTGAACCTCTGTCATGCCTAGGTCATTTTTCACAGGTTCACTCAGTCCCCCAGAGTGTGGACTGGTCTTCAGTAACATCAGTCACACCCCTGGGGTGCTGGGATTTGAAACTAGTCTGTGCAACTCCAGAATTAAACTTTGAGAAATAGATAACCTTCTTCCATGCAACGTAACTGTTGGTCTTCCAAATAGAGAGAATGAGAGATCAACCAGCATCTCTGATTGGATGACTTGTCTAATGGCTCTGGCAGCCAGAACCGTGACTTTCTGCAAGCCTGTCCCCATGAATAGCCCGTGAAGCATACTGACTCTTCAAATTCTATCTCATGCAAAAGGAATCCTTCACATTCAACTGATATTCAGAACCTAATGGGGTTTTGTTTCCCTTATAAGAAGTATTTTTAATAACTCATTATGCAAACTCTACTGAACACTCAACAAGGAAGAATCATTTGCTTGTCTAAGTGTCACACCCTAAACTGCAGAAACAAATGCTTATTGCCATCACCAAATTTCCCAATTAGTTTACAGATCAACCAGCAATTTGCTAGTCTGGGTCACATTTGTGACAGTGAAGCAGCAATTGCTATGGTGTACTGAATACTTACATGTCAGGCGCTGAGAGGCAGGTTTTCTAGATTTTACAATTATAGTCTTCCTGCATTCTCAGAAGAATCCTGCAAGGCAAACAGGTGTTGTCTTCTCCCCACTACAGATAAGGAGATACAGATAAGCCTAGATGAAGCTACTTTCCTGTGGTTACCCAGCAAGTACCTATGTATTGACACAAGGATAGATCTCAGGTCTGGGTAGTGCTCAGCATCCTGTTCTTAATCATTATGTCGTGCTCACCTCTCAAAGTTGAGGTCAACTTGGCTATGGAAAGGAGTTTTCCAGAATGTTCTTGAAGTAGCACAGATCAGTTAGGAAGGGAATGCTATTTTACCTTCAGAGACTTCTAAAAGATGCAATCAAAACACGTAATGAAAAACCAATACAACTCCTTACCTTTGTCCTGAGCCTTTTACACACTTACCCTTAGGTGTGTATCATCACCTGGGTGTGGTAATGCACATCTGTGATCCCAGCACTCTGGAAGGCTGAGGCAGGAAAAGCTCTGCCTGGGCAACTTAGTGACTTCATGAGACCCTGTCTCAGAATAAAAAATGAAAAAAGAAATAAGATATAGCTCAATGTGAAGTCTCTTGGTTTAATCCCTAGTAAGCCCCTCCCCCAAAACTGTATACAGAGAAAGGCATCTATATCTGGTACCACCCAGGGATATTTTTAAAAGATCAGCAGTGCTGAGGGAGTTTGGCGTTTAATTGTGTCTGGCATGTCTTCTGCCTGGAAGGGCGGTCCTTCAGCTTTGAAACACCATGAATCACTCCCCCAGTGTTAGAGGTGATGGGAAAGCTGGGGCTCCAGATGTGTCAACAGCAGATGCAGCCTCCCCTAGAACACTGGAAAAAGGGAGTGATAGGATTTCCCTTAGGGCTACTTTCCAGGTATCCTGTGATGGGAGGAGAACAAAGTCTTGTCATTGATTTTGGATGCCAAGCTAACCAGGTGCTTTCAGCAAGAACTCCCATTGCAAATCTGGGTTCTAACAACCTTCTGACTCCTGATAAAGTAGCGTGCTCCTACTGTCCTGAAAGCTTAGAATTTTGGCATAAAAAAAGCTCACCTCTGCCCCAGCTTTTTAACTAATTTGAATAGTATTTATAAATTGTATTTGAGCCATAATATGAGGGGATTCAACACTGCTGTTTAAATTTATCTGACCAGAGCAGTTTGTTGTCTGTTGCTCTGGAACCTAATAGAAGAGACATGAAACAGACTTTGGTCATTTTAATTCCATGCACTTAATTATCTCTACTCTAAATTGGCTCCAGCACCACACACAAATGGAAGTACACAAATCTGGACAATGTAAGCAATTGACCAGAAAGTGGGAACTGAGTGTCTGAATTACTCCTCCTCTCTGCCTGTCCCGCCCTCTGTTCTCCTGACCCAGGAAGGCAGTTAAACTGTTACAGCACTCTGCCTGTAGGAGCGCTGTCTACCCACGGTTCTTAAAACAGTGATTCCTATGCGTGTTTCCTGGACAGTGTTATTACAGCCATGTTATAGAATCTCATAATTCTTTATAGCTTTTATGTTACTTAAAACAGCAACCCAAGAAGGCATTTGTGTGCTCATTTGCGCTTCTACTGTACCATAAAGTCAGAGGTTCTTCTCCTTAGCTTTAATGCCACTAGTCCAAGTGCCTTCCAAATGATAAATAAATAATATTACAAACAATAGTAATAACAGTTCTTGGGCTTTCAGTATGTGCTCAGTGGTAAACCCAGGGCCTTATCTAACTCCTCTAAGGGCCAAGTCCTATTAAGATGCATGCATTATCCCCATTTTACAGAGAGCCCAAGGCCTGATCTCCCAGCTGGTAAGCAGCAGAGCCTTTGCATTTGACCATTGGTACTACACTGCTTCCAAACACTGACGGACTGAGCAAGCATCTCTGTAATGCGTGTTTTCTCTCCAGCTCCTCCTTTTCCTCTTCATCTGCTTCCTCCATGACTCTCAGCAGTCGCCTTTTTTTTTTTTTTTTTTTTTTTTTCTAAATGCACCAGCCGTCTTGGAAGAGGACTGGGAAATCACCTAGTTGGGATTGCTATTTGCCTCTGAAGCCTTTATTGCCGTCAGGTTTGTCAGTTGATGCAGACTCATTATTTGTTGCCCCTAATTGATCTGGGTCCCACCAGGTGCCGCCGGCACCTACGTCCACATCCGCCACGCGCGGGAACGTTTGGGTCCTCTTTTCCCTGTTCATTACTTCTGCTCCTTTGTGTTTGATGTCAAGGGGCCTTGTGTATGTGACTTCCTAGACCTCTTCCCATGTGGAGTGAGGCTGGGGGAAACCAGGCTTTTAAAAAGTTTATCTTTATTTTTGGAGGTATGAGTCATTTTTTCAAATTCTGTTTGCTAATTTCAAATCTACTTACATTCCTAAGCATGGACAAAGCAAACATTTCCTGGGCCCAGGGGATCAGTGTGGTTGGGCGCTCAGGGGTCCCCGTGCAGGGCTTGAGGAAGCAGAGGACACAGAAAACTGTGCTGTAAAACACTTCCAGGACAGCCTGGACAGTTTGTAGTTATTCTTCAAAAACAGAAAAGAGATGTCCATCTGGATGCAGGTGCTGGGTTTGTTTGTCCAGTGGGGTACACGTGTGTAGATCCCACATGTGTAATTCATGGGAATCTCTGACTCTGCAAACTGCATTTGGGGAGGTGATGGAAAAACCCCTGAGAATAGGGATGGTCATGTGACTTGATCAGTTACTTAATCTGACAAACCATGAATCTCATCCCTGGGTAGAAGGCAAGTAATAGGAGCCCTACCTCACATATGTGTTCTGAGAATTAAATAATGTGTACATGGTACTTAGCATGTTAAACTGGTCCAGTTCACAGCAAAAAATAAGAACTTGTTCTTCCTCTGGCCTGTTCTTCCCTTTGAATTAATAGCATTAGGGAGTTACATCTATCGGTTTAGGTACTGCCTCTCATTTTAAAATATTCTTCCCAAAAGTATATGCAGTTAGCGTGTTTTAACATATAAATTTATCAACCTTAGGAGATGAATGACTAAGGCTACCCAGGAGCAGAGAATAATAATAGTGACTATCATTTATTGAATACATACTACAATCCAGGCAAAAAGCTAAACATCTTATATGTCATTAAGCCATCTCAACAGTTCTGTGGGGTGCTATTTCAAAGGCTGAGTAACCTATCCAAGGTCAATGGACCAGAAGCGGTTGGACTGAACTGTTAATGCAGGACTGTCTCATACCAACGCCAACATTACTGTTACTATGTTCTGTGACCTCCAACTGGCTTTAAGGGAAGAGGTCCAGAGAATACCAAAACAGGCTGGGCTTCTTGAAAGTGCCTGGGCTAAGGGAACAAGGTCACTTGGCAAGGGCAAAAAAAATACAGGCTCCACCAGAAGTGTGACAGTGGGCCATAGAGAAGAGAAAGTCACAGGAGCTGCTTCCAAGTTGCACTTCCTGAAATAGTTTTGCTCCATGTGGCTGCTAAGTGCTGTGACTCTATCTCTGCTCCCTTTGGGTCTTGACTTACACGATGCTTCTGCCTCCTTCTGGACCTCCGGCTGGTGGCCTGGTGCCTCCATGTACTGTATCCCTCTGGATCTCTGCTGTACTATTTGATCTGCTAATACTTTCTTCAGTAAAGACCACATCTCTCTTGCCCACCACTTATCCCCGACACCAAGGGTGATTCTTGTCAAATGGAAGTTGACTTTTAAGTTTGGATGGACAAATGATTAGTGGGAAAAACGAGTGTAACTTATTAGGACTTTATCTGGGCCAGTTCTAACCAGCTTCTGCACCCAAGGTCTGCAACTGTTCTTTTCATTGAAACACCCACCCTCATAAGTTTCCACCACTGAAGCATCCCTGCCAATCTAGTCAGCTGGATAACAGGGCTCTTCTGTGTCCTACTATTCCTCTAAGGCAGTTTAATGAGGCAATAAGGAACCGTGCCACTTTGCAGGGAGGCCTTTGCTCCCTCAACCTCCTGCTGCCTCAGTTTCCCTTGGTAGAAGTCTACACCTAGTAGAAAATAATAATGGGGTCTTTGGAAATCCTGGGATTAAGTACTTTAAACTCCTCGGGAGAAGAATTGCTCCAGAAAGGGGAAGTTCAGCCAGTTCCAGAGTTCATGTACTAATGGTAGAGGGTGACTCTGCATCAGTGATGGGGAACCTTTTAGAGTTTTCAATGATACAAAGAACCCACTGCGGCACACGTGAAACAGGTTTGCCACCACTGCGCTCCATCATCTCATGTGCATATCTGATGGCAAAACATAAGCTGCCTAGATGTTTTATTCTAAAGTATAGCTTAATGCAGAAAAACACAAAAAAATGGTAAGCAGGGCACATTCTCTCTGCCCAGATAACTTCTGATATTTTTCAAAATAAAATAATGTGCAAGTTCAGAAACATCTAGCTTAACTTTTGGCTAACACACTTTCAGAGCTGTGTTGTGTCACACAAGAACATTCCTTTGTTATGAGAAATTATAATTTAACCATTCATTGTTAATCAAAGGGCAGAGTAGGAATTGGATGGAGAAGCAAATCACTTACATCTACACAGCACTGGAGAATGTCCTAAGGACCAGTTCTGATTTCCCATAAGGAGCATTTATAACTGACTGCCAGCTATAGGGATATGGGTTCATTTTTTTCTCCAGAGCTATGGATCATATATTTAGAATTACTCAGGGGTCATGTATTAGTTATCCATGACCACAAACTTAGCCTCCTAAAACAACACACATTATTATTTCATCATTTTTGTAGGTCAGGGATGAGGAGACTGAGATGAGAAGCGATGGGGAGTCCATGCAAGGGCACTTTCTCGAGCTGGTGCCCAAGGTGGACTTTCCATGCTCAGTTCCTGAACAGCTTCATGAGCTGCATTTCCAAGGGAGAAAGTGGACATCACATGTCACGCTCCTATTTCCATCATTCACTGGCAGCTCCCCAGCCATTAAATCTCTTCAGTTCTGAGCCGCATGAATGTTGAGTACAGCATGGGCTGCAGTCAAGGTGTTGACTAGGGAAGGCTGAACTAGGGAAAGATTCAATTCCAAACTCACATGGTTGCTACAAAATTCAGCCCTTTGCAGGCTGTCAGTTAGAGGCTTCCTTCCCATATGGCCCTCTCCATAAACAATGACAACGTAACAAACAAGGGAGAGTTCCCTGGAAAGACACAATTACAATCATAGGTGACGTCTTCACGTATCTCATGCAACCTTTGCCATACTCCACTGGTTAAAGGGAAGTCACAAGTCTGTCCATACTCAGTGGAGGAGGTGTGAACACAAGGAGTTATGGTCATAGGGAGTGCTCTAGAGTCTGCCCGCTGTAGTGACTAAGAGGATGCAGAGGTATTAGACCAGAAGGGACAGTACTAGAGGGCTAACCTGAACGAGAATAAATTTAGGTTTATGCAAGCACCTAGGACCCCAAGAAAGCAGTGAAGTTTTTTCAGAACCTTATGTACTATGAATTTATCTAATATCCAAAACTCTTCCTTAGCAAAAGTTTTACATTATATAATATATATACAAATAAGTATAAAAAGTAAATATTACATACATATACATATAATCTCTGGTCCCTTTCTTCCAGCATTTAGATTCCCAAAGGATAGAAATTGAGTCTCTTTTAATTAAGCTTTTTTTTCTCCACATAAAATTGTTCTGTGGCATTTTCCTTGACGCTGCAGTGTTTAGCTCTTTAGCATAGCTTTAATGAGAGTATTAAATTACACAAATACACCAGTTAGGTCAAGTCATTGAAAATTTAAAAAAAAATCCCTCTAATCAATTTCCAGTCCCTGGTTTTTCCTTTTAATTAAAACTAGGAGAGCCACTGTGTAATGTATTTATTTTTAATAGGGTTATTTGCAGAAGCATGTTTATTTTTGCTTTGTTATACTTAATGTGGTACATTTTACAGATGTCGAGAGAATGTTTCAGGATGTCTTGCAGGGACAATGAAAGACTGTGGTTAACAACAAAGCTTCTCACACCACAGGGCCTGTTGGTAGGGGCTGGCTTGTTGAAGTGTAAAATCCTCAGATGGTCTTCAAAAAGAATGTGTTCTTGCCAGTACAGAGCAAGCATATGTTGGTGTGTGCCCCAGTGTTCTTCATGGTTAATGCTCCCAAAGGCTCAGAGTACTTAGGGCATCATTTGTTTTTATTTGTACGAGTGCTGTAGAGGCTCCAGAGCAGTGACAGGGCCATTACACCTAATAGCTGTAAGCGCTTACGACTGTCCGCGGAAACTGTGCTGAAGACAGACAAAAGTAAGAGTCCTTCTTCCATACCCTTCCTCTCTATAGCATTTGCAACCCCTCTGCTCTAGGAAATCCAGCTCTGGAGCATTGCTCAAGGCCCAAAGGTGCTCAGTAAGTCTATGAACAATAACTGGGTAGCGGGGGCTGCAAGGCCACTGCTCTTATCTCCTAAACCCTTTGTCATCCTTCACTCTCCTAAGTTGGGATGACAGAAAAACATGACCAATTATCTCACTGAGATGAGGAGCAATCACTCAAAAACACACAGTGTACAAAACCAGAATAGCAAGCTCAGGTGAAAAACACTAATTTCAAAATAAGAAGGACTAAGGGCGTCTCCTGGCTCTGCCATTAACTGTGTGGTGTTGAACAAGTGACGTGGCTCATTTTCTTCATGTATAAAGTGGTGAAAACTGACCAGAAACTTCTAAGCACTATTTCTGAAAGCTACATTGAAGAGTCCAGGATTTCTGAGGATTGTGGGACCGTACTTGGAGCTTCACCATGTGCACAGAAATGGTAAAGCCCATGAGACCCTGCAGGTTGAAACTTATTAGCACAGCCCATTGTAAGCTTATTTCACCCCAGAGCACTCAGTCATGCCTCATAGAGCTCATGCTCCCTAGAAAATAATGTGAGAAATGATTTTCCAAATTCTCTTGGGCTCTAAAATTTCTAGTTGACATTTTTGCTCCTGCAATGTTCCATACCTTCAACCCATGTGTTCTTTTTTAGTTGTGAATTTCCACCCCCCTCAGGAAATGAACACAGTGGGCAACAAATAAATGTTATTGACTGATTTATTCAGCTCGTAAGGTTAATGCATTCTGAACAGGCTTATTGAATATGTTTGGCAAAGTTGAGCCTAACACAAAACAGTTCTGGGTGGGAAGCACTGTGCTGAGGGAATAGAGTGAAAACCACCAACTCTCCACAGAGCCAGCCAGAGAGGTGTCAGATGACATTTCAGTACCATTTGGCCATGAGAGTTTCATTCACATGCAAAAGCAAGACTAATTCTGTCTCTGGTTAGCTGACTTGTCATCTAGCAGCCTGCCTGAGTCTGGTCAACAGAACGTCAAAGTGTTTGGTGCTGGGTGGCGCCGCGGAGTCGCTCCAATGAACTAACCATCTTTCTCATCTTCCCTCCTATAGTTTACAAGTTGGCTCTGCCAGATTCTCTCAGGGAAGAAAAGATCCTCCTTCTCATCCCTAGGATGCCACTTGGTATCTACTTCACCAGTAAATCACCAAATGCCACCTTCGTGGTTTGAAAGAGCTTATTCACCTAGGAAGTGCCAAAGAGTTTCCCAGGAACTAACTTGACTATGTGACATTTCTTACCTTTGTTTATGCAAAAATACAAAGTAACTATAATGTTCAATAGAATGAAGACACAGAGATGGACTTTTAAAGGAGAGAAATGTTTTCAATAAGACATCTTAATATAGCATTGTTTCCATCTCGGAAAATAAGTGTCCAAGTGACTTATATTGCAATAAAACTTTTTATAGTATACCAAGAACCATAAAGATGCATAACACCTTAAAATCTGTGGGATTCTACGTGCATTTATTTTAAAAACTGTTTCTTTTTACCTTTGTGTTTAAAAAACAAAAAAGAAATCAAGATCCTGTGTAGATTGTATGATAAAAGAGAATATTATAGGTTCGCTTCTAAGAACACCAAGAAAAACATTTTTGTTTCTTCTAACATTCTCAAGTACAAATGAATTGTCAAAAAAAGCCTTACTTCTTGGGCCTCTTGTATAGTGCCAAGGGTAACACGGTGGTAGGTAGTTGAAAAGTCCAGTACAGAGCAGTGATTAAGAGTAGGGAATTGACTTTTAGGTAGAATCTAAGTGTGGTTAGTAGCTCTGTCTCTTAGGAGCTGTAAGCTTTGCTTTTATTAACCATTGATCCTCACTTACCTTATGGGTAAGTAAGACGTATACCTTTTTCACAGGTTGTTTTAAAGCTCAAACATGATGTAATCCATAAAACTCATATCCTGTGCCTGTCACATAGTGAGCAGGTAATTCATACTTGTTTTTCTATGGTGATCCTATTAGTTCATTTGACCGGAGAACCAGAAGTAGAGCTGGCTCAGGAGTTCTATTTTCTGTGATCCTCTTGGCCCCAACTTCTCTTTCTGGCTTCATCTGAAGTACCTGTGTGTCTCTCATTCACTCAGTGACATTTATCTAAATGATCTTGTCCAGAAGCTTCTAGGAAACATCTTGATTAGGTTCAGCTGACCAGGTTGGGTCACATGTTTTTTTTTCCTCCAGGGCAAATAGGATGAAATAACCCACAGGCCAGTCAGGCCATAACTAACATAACCAACAGCTGGGAGCAGTTCACCAACCAAGCAGGCATCAAAAATTCTCAAGAACTCAGTAGCAACAGAGAAAGCATTCACCACAGAATTATCCCTTCAAATACCTTTAGATGCTCATCACAGACCCCCCAAAAATGAGCTAGACAGCTTCGCTCACATATGACCGAGTCCTCACACCTTCACACAGGCGGGGAGGGTCCTTTGGGCTCATTTATACTCCATGGTCATCTGGTTCCAGGGCAGAAACACCATGGCAGAGGGACAAATGAGAGGGTGGCTGCTTACATTATGGAAACTGGGAAGCTTAGAGAGAAGAGAGGAGCTTGGGAGTGGGACACCATTCCAGACCACGTGCCCAGTCACTGGGCTTTTCTGACCAGAGTCACCTCCCAAGAGTATGCTCAGTTGCTGAGCTCCCCAGCGGATGAATTTATGGATGAGCGTAGTATGGCTCCATGATGGAATCATCATTCGAAAGCCTGGCTGCGAGTGCATGTGGCTTTGGGGAGACATTCTTGACTTAAGCCATAATGGTCAATAAATAGCCTTTAGGATTCAGGAGTTCAGAGCTGTATGTAATTATCTCAGTGGGCCAATCAGCATGTATCTATGTATTTGTTTGTTATGTGCATTGGATTGTATAAACTAACAAGGGCTGGAGAAAGTTTTAAAAAATAGGTGATGCCTCTATCTTCAGTTAGCTGCCAATCATGAGAGATATTTTTAAACTAATCCAATGGACTTAAACATCCATAATCCCCAACCTCTTCCACAGAATAGCCATGACTGCCCCATCATAAAATGTTGTAATTTTCAGGCTAATGATATAGCGTAGAGACAGAGCACCTGCCTTGCAATTCCAGTACCAAATAAAATAAAATAAAATACTAATAATAATAGTTTTCTGTTGACTTTAACAATTTGGGTTAAATAATGAATTATTTTGTAATTTTTTCTAAATGACTTTCATATGAAGTCTTAATGATCCCCCTAAAATGTGTATGTTCTAAAGGTAAAATATTTAAATTGCTACAACTCTTGATTTTACTAGTATTATACTAAGAAAGTGGTGGGGATTTCCATTTGCCTTGTATAAAAGTACTTGTCAAGAAGTTATAGAGTAGTCCTTTAAAGCTTTGAGGTCAAGACCGTGGCCTCCTAAAGACATTGCCTCTCACCTCAGACTCGGTTTCCCATCTGCATAGTGTGGGGTATTGATCACACCTGCCCTGTTGCCAGGACCATTCATATGAATACATACATGCTTCACAAGTGCTAAGTATAAAGTAATCTGTACATGGCTACTACTGTTTCCATGGTCACCATTGCTTCCCTACACTTCCCATCTCACTTTCCCAAAACTGCATAGCAATCTGAGGTAAGACACATTGAAATAAATAAGACAACAACTGAGCATGGTGGCACACACCTGTAATCCCAGTCCTCGGGAGGCTGACGCAGGAGGATCACTGTGAGTTTGAGGCCAGCCCAGGCTACAAAGTGAGTTCAAGTCCAGCCTGACCTGCATAACAAAACCCTGTCTCAAAAAGACAAAAACAAAACAAAATACAATAAAGCTGGTTATTAATCCTAGAAGCAAACCTAAAGCCAGACAGTTTTCCACATTTTCAAAAAACCTGATAGTAAATAAGCCAGTGTGGCCTTGAGAATAAAAATTAAGGACAAATGAATTGAACACATGGTTCCCCAAAACAGTCTGTCCTCTGGGTACAAAGTCCAATGCAAAGACTACTTTCCGGGGACAGTGTCCAGCTTGAGCCAACACCCTACAAGTCCCTGGATGGCCTCTCTCTGTGGATCACCCCGGGTGGGCTGCCATGTCTGTGTTCCAATTTATGGGCATAAAAATAGGGACACAAAAGCAAGTCACCAACTGGCCTTAGGTCCAGGCTTGTAATTGGTAGCAGAGTATTTTCCATTGCTCTTTTGTACTTCCCCTTGGAGCTGCCAAAGTGATTTGGGATATTTTTCTGCTCTATTCTGCAAGCGTTGGTAGGTCAAGAGGTATAAGCCAATATTTGGCTCCATAACGTACGTATCCTGTTTCTGAAGGCCTCTGATGCTTAGGGTGCATTAGGATTCTGTTGGTTGCAAGAGATAGAAAACTAAATTTAAAATCACCTTAAACAAAAAGGCAAACCCTTTGGTGTATATAAATGAAAAGTCCAAGGTGTGTGACATTGTACAAGCTTTAAAAATGTCACTTTGTCTTATTTTTCTTCTCTCTCCTCTGCTTTCTGATTAATCTGGTTCATTCTCAGGGGTGCCGTGGTGCTCTCTGGAAGCTGAAGGCTTCCAGAGTTGATGCACAACCTCCCAGAAGGGATAAAAATGCCCAGACTGACAACTCTGTGTCCTAACTAGGTCAGTGTCCCTCCAGAAACCAGTCACCTGGGCCAGGACAGGCAACTCTGTGATGGGCTGAGGCTTGGGCCAGGTGTGTACTCTAGTGAGGCACTTGCAGTGGGTCTGCCAGAAGTGGGTTTTTTCTGTTTTGTTTTGGTACTGAGAATCAAACTGAGGACCTTGTGCTTGCTAGGTAGGTACTGTGTCAATGAGCTATATCCCAAACCCTGGAAGTGTTCAATATGAGAGTAGAGAAATAATTATCCCAAGGAAAGGGAAAAATAGAGTTGCTATTTCTATATGAGCTCTGAGTAGCCAGAAATATGGAAAGAAAAACTATCCACCTGCCAGTGCACAAGAGTCTAGAGAGCAGAACAGCATCTGTCATCTTTTAACATCACCTGCCCATCAGGCATTTGCTCTTTTCACACCCATTTCCCATTTCCTAGAATTTCTGCCAGAGCACAAAGCTGCTCACAGGCTAGAATCAGAGTACTATGGGGGAGCATAACCTTACGGGCTGGGAGGGAGGGCATTAGCGGAGTAGAGGTCACTGTGGGGTAGAGTTCAGTACATCTGAAGTTGTTTTCTGTTACTTGAGAAGAAAACTCAGGTTTATTTGCTTATTTAGGAGAGAGATACCCAGGAGTTTGGACTTGTCACACCCTGTGCTGTCTGATGAAAACACAGAGGTAACAACTCTCAAATGTTCCATAATTTAATGTTCTCTCCAAACTACACAAACAAGATGCCATGGATCCACTGTGCATAACACAGGTGCAGAAATGTCTACAGAGTCACGAAGGCTGATGGCTTTGACCCCTGCCCATGGCAACCACAACACATTTGCAAGTGTCACCATCTCTGCAAAGTTTTCTGGTTCTATTGATTGTTGTCTCTGTTGTGTTCGTAGCTGCAGAAGTTCTATTAATAGTGTTGGCATTTATTGAGTCACTTTGTAGTAGTCATATCAAGAGCCCCATGTATTTTATACCGCTTAGGTCTCACAGTGATTCTAGGCAATAGGCATCATCTTCATTTTTACAGAGCAAAAACTGAGGCACAGGAAGTGGAAGAATTTGCCCTAGCCACCACAGTATTCTCTGGCTAGTTTTGACCCTGTTACAGAGGGTAACAAGAGCTAAGGTTATTAAACATTCGCCTTGCATCCAGTATCACGCTAACAACATAACTTTAAGGGTGTCCTTTCCTTTCATAGTTAAAGCATCCCTGCTCTCTATACCTTGGCAGTTTTCCTACTTTACAACTAAGAAAACTGAGGCTTCCAGAGGCTCACGAACCAACTCAAAGTTACACAGCTCAAGTGCACAATCTGCACAGAAGTTCATGCTCATAGCTGCCAGTCAGCACCACCAATGCCCTTTAGACATCAACCTTGTGCTATAGTCTCTTGTTTAGGGTGGCTTTATCCACTAGACTGTGCGGTCCTTGGGAGCAGAGACTGGGTCTTAGTCACCCTGTTCATATAAGGTGCTTATAGATGTCTTGTTCACTTGTTTCCTGGGTGCCAAATATAATGCTGAACATGGAAAAGATGTTCTTGTGATGGAAAGATGTAAATGAATGAAAGAGTGTGTGAATGGTGGATTACAGCAAAAAAAAACTATTTAGATGGTTTCCTTAGACTTGAGAGGTCAAACCCGTAGCCTGTGCTTTGCAAAAGTCCAAGTGACTTGGCCCCAGAATTGAAATGACTTGGCCTTGGCCAGTCTCCTACAAATATTATAAAGTTGTAACCACTTCCCTATCATTATAATAACTTCTCTTGAAAAACAAAACAAAAATTCAGGTATTATATAAGTTTAATACAGAAGAATTGAAACCTTAAGACAGTCCTTCCTGGGCTAATCTTTGCTGGGTTTCAGCTCCCCTGGCCTTTAAGGTTTCTGTCTACACGAACTCCACAGATCTCACAGAAAATGCCACTAACACAATTAATCCAGCCTCCCAAGTACCAGGCTTTAGCTTCTCATGGTGAGGGTCTAAGCACTCTAAATATGACCTAAACCCAAAGAAACAAGCAGCCTTTTCCCAGTGAGGAAGTCCACTGCAAAGCAGCATGATAAGCCCTGAAGCAGAGCATTAGAGCAGGTTGTGGTTTCTAGCCATCTGGAAGGTGAAGAATGCAAGTAATTAGAGATGCATTTGGGAAGAACTCGTTGGGAACTCAAGGTGAGCCCAATCTGGTACCAAACCCCTACTTGCAAACTCAATAGAACAAGTCCATGTTCAAATAATTGTGTTTTCTTGAAGCTCAGGAGACAGCTGTTTGGAAAAATGACTCACTAGAGAGGCTCAGCGCATGGGAGATGCTGTCTTGAAAGCATTTACTCACATATGAGAAAATGTTTCTCAACCCATGGTGAAAGCAATAGAACAAATTCGTGTTAACTAAAAGAATAACTGGGTAACTGACCATAATCCACCACCAAAGACCCGTGACCTATTGCACAGATTTTCACAGGTTATTTCCCTGTGGACCTTTGCCTCTTACAATTTTCTGAGCATCCTGGCTCAGACATGAGATGATTTTACAAAGATCCTATTCCATGGCACACACCCTTAGCTGCCCAGTTCTCGATCTTTCTTGCCTGTTGCTCTTGCTAGCAAAACCCTTTATTTCTTTTAGATCTTTTCCCATTAATTTCTTTTCATTTTAGTTTTTTAGTACATGTGTGTGGTACATACTGTTGTGTCCACGTTCCAACTCCACACAAGAATGTAAATCCTGACATTTTTGAGGCATTCATTCTCCAGGGCCATGTGCACAGCCTTCCAGGTGATAAATATTAGTTAGTGTAAGCCAATCACAATAAATCTATTCTCACCAGATACTGGTATAAATGCAGACTAATCTAGTCCAAAAGCAGGTAGCAGCTATGGGCCATGAAGGGCTTTTATTTGCTAATATAAATGCCTATGGGAGGAAATAGTCAACCTACTCTGTTGCTAGGTATCTTGTATAGTTGAATTAACTTCTGTAACTATTATGATCATTTTAATACCATGAGAGGGACAACTACGAGAGCAGCAGAGGATAAAAACAGCAAGTACCTGGGCCCTTAATGACAATGTTATACCACTGAAATGACCAAACATGCTAGTAGACTTCTTGCCATGTAAGATAACACCTGGCTGTGATTAAATCATCTTTGGCTGAGTAATCTACTTGCTCACGTGGTAAAAGTGTTTCAAGGGAAACTTACATTTTCTTAAATATTCTTGCCCTAGTCATCATGTCTTATATCTCTTGGGAAAGCACCGCTAAATGATAGGCATCTCTGCTTAAACCGAATGCACTGTCTGAAAATCCATCAAAGATGCATGATCTAAAATAAGGATTGATAACTTTTTTCTGCAAAGGGCCAGGCATTGGTTATTTTAGCTTTATGGGATAGAAGATCTTTTCTGCCACCACATAACTGTCATTGTTGTGCAAAAGCACTGCTATGCAAAAATAAATGAATGAGCACAGCTGTGCACCAACAAACTTTTATTACCTTCTTTTTGTTTATCTGACAAGCCCCTACCCAGCAGTATGCACACACTCCAACTTGGACAGCCTTTGCATGTGATTTTTTTCTCCCAGAATGCTGTCCTTTGGCTCTTGTCACTGATGGTTTTTTTCTCATTGTTCAAGAGTAAATAAACATCATCTTCTGACAGCAGTTTTTCCTCGGCCCTTTACCTATGCACCTCACACTCTCCATTTGTCTGCTTTGTTTTCTTTTTTAGGCTTATCAGTCTCCATCTGAATTTCCCACCATCATCCCCAGCCCCCACCAGAAGTCAAGCTTCTGAAGGGCAACGGCCTGATTACCTTAGCCACTACTTTCCTCCCCAGGTCTAGAAGTGAGGGTAGGAATTGTTTATCAGTTACTGAGTGAGCAGAACTTTGGTTGTCCGTTGTTCACACAAGCAAATGTTCTGTAGGGTTTTTAAAAGTATCTTCCTTAATAGAAAAGCAACTCTATCCCTATAGTACATTATTGTCTATAATTAATTCATGAATCCAGTCAGGCATGACATATTATGCTACTGATAAATAGAGTTTATCTCTCAAAAGGTAAGTGGAAGATCAATAGAAATACTAGTAATTATTCATCACTTGCCAGTCTAAATGAAGCAAGGACTGAGATTCTAAGATTACTCGCTGAGAGAGAAGAAGGTGCTTTCTTCTTTGCTTTACTTACTGAAGAACTCTCGTGGGGAAAGTAAAAAGACCTGTGTGCAAGTTGCATGCTTATTAGGGACATCTCCATAAAAAACATGAAGCAGGTAGCTCTGTCCAAGTACAGGTCAACAGCCAAGCCCACACCTGCTCAAAGCTTCAACAGTACTTGGGGAGCCAAGAAGAGTCTGCTTTACTGAATTATACAAATAAAGGAGAGGAGATTCTTTTCCTTCATAAAATCTCATATTTGATGATTTCCTTTTTTAGGAACATATTTGGTGATTTTCAACTAGGACTCTAACCAGAAACAAGGCTCCATAATGCTGCTTGTCCATAACCCACTTTAGAAACCCCAAAATACAGCTTACAAATAGAACGCAGCAGAGTGGAAGGGGAAGCGAGGGTGAGGAGTACAGGGAAGAAGGTTCTATTTCCTCTTGTGACTTACTGTTTCTGGCTTTTCTGAAGTCTTGGATCGTCTTCTCTCTCCTCATAGTATGAGTCATCTGCACCCTTGACAATTGCCTGCCTTGATCTGGGCCTCCTGCCCAGCCTTATTCAGACCAGGAAATCTGGTTAAAATACAGTCTCTGGCACTTAACTAAATTTTTTTTAAATCCTCTCATTAAAACTGGTGACTCTCCTATGAACCTCCCTCCTAAATACCCTCCAAGGGATACAGTGAAAAACAAAAATGTGCTCAAGAAATGGAAGAATCACCCAGGAGGAAATGAGGCTGACAGCTCTCATTAATGCTCTTCTTTCACTGATCTAAAACTTATTCTTGCACCTGAGGGTGATTCTCAAGTGTTGTTAAAAATCTTCACTCTCATCCTTGTAGGGGAGGCAGTGGACATCTTTCTTGCTCAGAAAGCAGACACAGACTTGACAAATACATAAACGTCGGGCATTTTAGCTGGCTAGCACTAAGTCTTCTGGGCTTATGTAACAGGCACTGTGAGCCACAGTGAAAAAGACTGTTTGGGGCCAGCCCTAGCTCCAGCAAAGGAAGGACACAAAAGTACCTACAAAATAACATTAAATGCAGGCTGGAGCCAGGTGGGAATTTCACGCTATTGGTGGCAGCTACTACTAGTTCTTGCCAGCTATGACCACATCAAAGAAGATAGGACTAACGTTGCCAGATCTTTCAATTTTTCCAGAAACAATCCTGAAACCTGAATGACTCTTCCTATTTTAAAATGTTGGGAAAATTCAAGAAAGCAAGAGAGAAAGCCAAGTCAAATGTGCCCACAAGACCACTGTGAGCCTGTGGGTTGCCCGTTCAGGGCCACCCTGTCATGTTCACACAAATCCATCTGCTGCAGCAAGTCAACAAGGATATCCTCAGTGTACATGATCAACAACTTCCACATTCAAAGCAGGGTTCTCAGTGTATCCCAAGCTTTGGCACTGGGACTAACAGCCCCTTTCCTATCATCCTTACCACCTTCAATTGAAAAAGATAAAAACCTGATTTGTATCATTGAGGAAAGTTTTTGCATCCATCTTGACATGGTGGAGCTTCTGTGTTTAAATTTAGGCTTGAGCTGAAATGTTATGCATGTTTTTCTTAGACCTAAGTCAAACATGAATTCCCAATGGATGTGTGTTTTGTTTTTCCAGTTTTACTCTGCAGGCAACCCCAGAATTAGATGGAAAATGAAAATAAAGAAATGAAGGTACAAGAATATCTACTGTTTACATAACACATATTCTATTAGAAAATATGATTTCTTTCATTAAATTTATTTTAAAGAGCAATGACTTGAGTTAAAGACAAATAAGCTTTTGTTAAACTATTTTGTTTAAATATTTTGGCATGTGTCATAAAACTGGAATGTGACCAAGTTCTTTGTCAACAAGTCCCTTCTTCCAAATCACTTTCCTCTACTTTGGCCCTGTTTCTCATCTCCTCTCCATGCTGAGAGTTGAACTTCTGAAACGAGGACCCTGAAGACAGCATCACAGGCTATGGCCTCACCATACAATGAGAATCTATATCGGGCCTGAATTCAGCACCAAGTCTGAGGGAGCCTGGTTGACTTTACTATCTTTTCTCCAAACACTAGGTTCCCTCTGTCACGCTTTTTGTCTGGGGACTCTCTCAAAGCCACTGGGTAACCCCTGTCCAATGTGGTTTGTTTAGAGCTGGTTAAAAATTGCTTAGGATAATGTGATGTTGCTTTTGCTGGGAGTTGTACCTCCTCTTTTAAGTTTTCCTTTTAAACATTTTTCTCATTTGTAAAAATGTAGAAAACTATACACAATTGGGTTCCCCAAGATTGTAGTCTACCTCTAGAATAACCACTCTGATTATTTCAGGTTTCCTTAAGGTAATTAGACACAGGTTTAATTTTTTCTTACTTCAGTTATAAAACATGCTATTGACTTAATTTGTGTTCCTGGTACTTAATGAAGCTGGTTCATTTTTGCCATTTTGTCTTAAATATCACAACCTTAGATAAATCTGCCTGATCACCTTTCTACAGTAATCATCACCCACTACCCAGGTGCTGTACTTTGTCACATCCCTTATTCTGTTTTATTCTTAGGACTTAATACTACCTGAAAGTATCCCCCCACCTCCTTTGTTCATGTTAGTATGTTAACTGTCCATAAGAGAGCGTATGTTCAGAAGAGCAGGAAGCGCTCTGTTTTCATTGCTATGGCTAAAGAGCCTAGAACAGTGCTTGTGCTCTCTTCTAAAGACCTGGTAAGATAATAGCACATTGAAAAGCTATAGATTTGCCAGGACAAGAAGAGGCAGAAAGAAGGAAAGAGTAATGGAGATTAGGGTTAGTGTTAGGAAAAGTAAACTCAGTACTGATGCATTTCTGTTTGAGGTGTCTCTTTATAGCCCAATAGGATGCTGGTAAACCCATCTCCCCACAATCACACTATCTCTGATTTTATTCAGATGGTACTGATTCAGGCTTTGGACTAAGGATCATGAACTCAAAGCTGTTTTCCTTCCAGTAAAGTTATGAAATCATCAGTTCTTCCCTTTAACCCCATCTATACAGAGATAAGTACTTTCACATTTCAACAAGCTTTAATCTTGTTTCTATGTGTATTTTTTTACATAGTTAAGATTGCTTTAATCTAACTGCACAATGAAGTTCTTGGCAAATTAATAAAATAGACTTCATGCTATAGTTGCTGGGCAAGTATCTGTTTGACCCACCAAAGAGCATACTTAATACCAAAGTCCAGTCAATAATGTTAAAATAAATGCAGAAGCTGGTGAAAAACTGGTAGGGAAAAGTTTCTATTAATTTCTAGGTTTAATATTGATTATCCTCTGTATGTTATTATGAATAATGTTTATATGATTAAAAATAGGTTATTTTCTAGTAGCCCATTTGTGACACACAAGTCAGGGACAGTGGAAAAGAATGTAATGTCATTGATGATTGTGGCTTTCTGGGAAAAATAACCTGCAGCCATAGAAAAGTTCCAGGGTTCCTATAAATGCAGTTAAGAAGAAAAGAAAAGGGGAAGAGTTAATGTTATGTGAATGACCCCATAATGTGAAGGGTTTGGTCATGAGTATCTCTGAAACTGTACTCTTTGAAACAGACTGGAAAAGTTCAAACTATCACACTCCTGGTCTCTTAAGTGAATCAGGGATAATTTTAGGAAATGGATCCATATGTCAGATAAATTTCTAAAAACCAAACCCTATCAAATCAAAATGACAGCTTTTACAATTTTAAGTCAGGTAGTTAAGGATGAGATAAGTCATCTTTAAATAGGCTGATCGTGAAGGTTGATCGTGAAGATGAAGATGCTAATATCATTTAAGAGAAAGGCCCATGTGCATTTTTGGTTTCTTCTTAATAATGGGGTTATCGGAAGTATGGCAGGTTTCCACAGTTTTAGTAAGTAATGAAGTGTCCTCTGCTTCTGGGAATTATGGAATAAGACCAAACTGGATGAGTTTTCTGAGGAAAATAACTTTAAACCTTGACAAAAGTTGGAGGCGCTGGAGAGTATACAGAAGGCAGACGCTCATAGGAAGCAGACTCTCGTGACAGGACACAAGGGCTTGTGCAAGTGAGGTTCCTGGCTTCACAGCTCATACCTTGAGGCTGAGTGCAGCTGGTCACATTGCACTCAAGGAAGCAGAGGAGCTTGTGAAAAAAAATGACAATCTCTCTAGCCAGAAGAACCAACACACTGAAAAGACTTGGGATATCACCAAAAGGAAAGCTCCAGAGTGAATAGCCCCCAATTCTGTGTTCGTATCTCTGACTCTTAATCTACAATGCATGTCTCCAACTCAAAGCAATAATCTAAAAACAAAAGAGTTTAACTAAGACTGTACTTACCACCCAAGACACAGTTTGGAGTTTAATTAAGTCTAAGCAATAATTGCTAGCTAAAATGAAAAAGCTACTCTTGTTGGAGAAAAATAACTGCATGACAGATTTCCACTAGTTAATATTCACAATATTTAAAACACAGTCCAAAATTACCAAATGTACAAAGAACCCAAAAATGGAATGTGTTCTCTTTTTTTTTTATTTTTGGAATGTGTTCTCAAGAGAAAAGAAAATCCACTGAGTCTGATGACTGCATGAAGGGGACTTTGAAACTAAACAATTATTAATGTGGTTACTATGACTATCCTAAATGATATGAGTGGAAAGACAGGAAGTAGGGATGCTCTGAGATATACATATAATCCGAAGAGGAAAACCAAGTGAGAGGTCTAGAACTGATGAAATGCAATATCTGAAATAGAAAACACACTAGATGTGCTCACTCACTGAATGGAGATGTGAAAGGAAGTGCAAGTGAATTTGAAGATAATAGAAAATGACTGAGAGGAATAATAAGAAAAAGGGGGAAAAAGACTAAACAAGAAAGTTAAAGCCTCAGAGACCTTTTAAATAACTTTAAATACTCCAATGTATAAATATTTATGTGTAAATACAGTATACAATGGTAAGAGGGGAGAGGGAATGGGACAGGGATGATATTTTAAGAATTAATGACCATTACTAAATTTTATAAAAGATAGAAATATACAGCTACTTGATGATTAGCAAGAACAAAGCAGAATAGACCTAAAGACAGTCTCACCAAGGTTCATCATAGTCAAACCACTGAAATCCGAGATCAAAAGCAAATCTCAAAGGCAGAGAAAAATGACATATTCCAATGATGATCTGACTGATGGTCTATTTTTTAGCAGAAGCTGCGAAGGCTAACAGAGCATGGGTAACATCTCCACAGCACTGAAAGGGACCAAAAACTTGTCAAACCAGAGTTCATCATGCAGCAAATCTGTCTTGCAAAAGGAAAATTAAATAATGGTATTTTCACATAAAATAAGTTGTCATTAGCAGACCTGAAGTATGAGATATACTGAAGGAAGTTTCCCAGAATGAAGGGAAATGATAGCGGATGTAAACTTAGATCCTCAGAAAGCAATGGAGATGATTTAAAAGGATGTAAAATGCAATGCACTATTTTAGAATTATTGCTTTGTCTTTAGAAATTATGTAAGTATTTAACATTGTCTCTTGTATGTATGCACCAACATGTAATCACTGTAGCATTCAAGAAGGGGAGGTCCATAAAGACCAATATAAGACATTTATTATTTACATTAACTGGTAAAATATTAACTACATATAGACAATAGAATGTTATGGATAGAGGTTGTGACCACTGAGCAGCTGGAAAAATAATGACAAAGAAAAATAAAAAGCCAATAGAAAGATTAAAATGGACTTCTAAAAAGTCAAATAATTTTAAAAATGCAAGAAGGGAAAAAAGGAACACAAAACAGAAGATAGATAGAAAAAAATAAAATGATAGATCACCCCAACCATATCAATAATTACATTAAATATTAAAGAACACTCCAATTAACAGGCAGAGATTTTCAAAATGGACAAATAAAGCATGACTCAATATACTTTCTATCAGAGACATGCTTTATATATAAGAAAGAAATGGGCTTAGAGTAAATGGATGGAAAAGGTATAGTTTGCAAACAATATGCATAAGAAGGTTGCTAGGCAGGCGCTTATTCCACTGAGCTATATCCCCAGCTCCTGCATAAGAAGGTTGGAGTGGTTATATCATTATCATAATGAGGGAAAAGTTCAGCCCAAGTAATGACTAGAATATATTATTTGAGAACTACTCGGAGTTCTCATGTTTTCCTAAGATAAATATTTTGGATCGTCCACCATCCTTCTACCATCTTTAATATTTTACATTACAGTATATAGCACTCCCATGTCTGTGGTTATGACAATGGAGAGATTTACCCCATATTAAAAAGGACAGGATTACCAAGGCGGAAAGTGAATCAATTATTTTTAAAGAAATATTAGGCCAAATATCTCACCTAAAATCTAATCTGTGGACTCCAACTGCCTGTATACTGTATATACTATGTCTTACCTCTTCCTCACTGAGCCTCCTCTATGGATGATGGCACTTCTCAGAAAGGCCTTGCTTAAAAGCCAGAATATATTTATTGTAGTAGAGGTAAAGTGTAGATCTATGAATATATATCTAACGCTTAGGTGGAAGACTGCCAGGGATCCCCTCATGCTAGCTGATTGTGCTGAATTTTTTATTTTCTCAAAGCAAACTCACAACTTTTAATTAAGAGAAAGAAGAAGTATTCTGTAGGCAGAACCTCTAGCAGGAAGGAGGATGCTATTGGCTTCAATACCAGGAGAGCCACTTTTGTCCACATATTTGACACCAGCCAGTGCTCATCTCTTCAGGGTGGACTTTGAGCACTTTTGGTCGATCTTAAGAGAAAGTTCACCATAAATGATCTTACATTCATGACAGTGGATAATTTGCTTCTATTTTATACCTTGCCACTATTATACCAGGCCCCCGAATAGTAAAAGAAAAATATCTACGATGGTAGATATCATATCTGAGCTAACCACCTACTCTGTGTTTGATTGGGCAGAGAAAAGTCAGTTACAGAGGGGAGGAGTTTAATGTAATTTTCAATAAATTTGACTTCAAGTGTTTTCTGATTTTGCTGTGACCCAAGGTATTCAGGTCACTAAAACAGAATTACCACTAATCAAGAGAGGAAAAAATGCAGGACCATTGTGGGTTTAACTTATAACCTACAGAGGAGAACACAGGTGGACTAATGGAGCATTTGACTGGATACTATCTGAGGTAGCTTTCTTCGGGTCATAATAATCACCTAAGCGTTCGTAAGGAAAAGGAGGGGATGGTGATTCATGCGCTTGGCTTTGTCTTATTGTATGCCAGGTAGTCTACAGAGGGCTTTACATTCATGACCTCTTCACATTTTTATACTGGCTCAGTGAGACAGGTGGCATGATGCCATTTTACAGAGAGGAAATGGAGCCTTCCCAAAGCTACACGTAAGGTACAGTAGTACAATGTAAAGGCAAAAGGTAGGCTCAGACCTACCCAATCTAAAGACATCCTCGTCAGCTCTGCCCTAAGTCATCCTCTTCCCATGTCTCCAAGTTAATCTGCCCCTTCTCATGCAGTTCTACTGGCCACCTCACCCCAAGCTGACTGGGGCACCACAGCAGTGCAGTGCAGTCACCATGACTATATGGAGGGAAGGTTCAGGAGCATTTCAGAAGGTTGAACTAAACAAATATCATGTGTTACACTGAGTGCAGAGGTTCTAAATGCCAAAGATGTGAGATTAAAAAGCCTATCTTCATGCAGATTGCCCTCCAAGAGAGGGAAGTCTATGCTGCTAGATGGTCACAATCCTGAGGTTTTTAATTCTCATGGTATCTAGCAAAGTGATATGATCAGGAAAGTTCTCAAAAAATATTAGCATTAAAATGAGCTAGTTATACAAGGGATTATTGGACCAGTGGGTGAATAAATTAGTCTACTAAATAGAATTTTTTTATCATCTTTCTCCTAACTTTTGGTGAAAATCTCAGCCCCTTGAGTACAGCAGGATGTACTTCTATTTGTGCAAATAGAAAATATATTTCAGTCTGAACCGCAGACAGCTGTTTGCCGTATGCCAATGGCTTGCATCGCCATAAAACCCAAAACTCCCCTTTATACTTATTTTAAAAAGCAGTAACAGTTTACTGTACTATAGAGAAACTTAGAGGTTATATAGTCCATGAAAAACTTTACAAATGAGTAAAAGATCTAATATGTAATAGAAAAGGAGATAAACAGTATGTAGAACACATTTCCTCAGGACAATATCAAGCATGACAACACTAAGAAACATTTTTATAGAGAAACAATGCGTTACTGTGAATATTGTTACCATTGACAGAGACTATATTACAATGAATGCAACAGCAAAAATGCAGACAGCTATGGGTGTCCCACTGGTCATTCAAAAAACTATTTGCCGCCTTGCATTCATCACATTCATCACTTATTGCTGTGATGTCATGTTTTTTCTCCAAATGATGAAAACTTCTTGGTAAATTTCCAAACAAATCAAATATAATCTCCTTTGATTTATACAGTAGTTCTATTCCTGGAAAATTGAGTCTACGTACATATATTAATACTGTATAAAATATTTTGTGATTATGTCCAAAGGAGTTAGGCTTTACGCTCCAGCATGTCTGCTGAAACACTTTGTTGTAAAAGACTGCCTGATTGTAGTTCCCTGGGCTCCACTCTGAAAAGGTCAGTCATGGTCTCTCAATCATTGAGACTTTAAAAAGGCTACCACAAATTTCCAAAGCATCTCCAAAGAGATAGTAGCCACCTCCTTAAAAACCACAGCTTTCTTTATATGCCCTCTGAGTTCCTGAAAAGCTATGTGTACATGTCATTTTCTTACCTGAATCTGAATTTTAACAGTCATACCTTGGCACTCACCTGCTTTAAAACTCAGTGAAATTGGTACTCAACATTTTACCATGAAAACTTTGTCCTGGGACTTGTCTTTTGCTCGGTACTAGATGTGCAAGTTAGAACTGATTGATTGGTTGGCGAGTGACTCACTACCCTTTCTAGCCAAAAGAATTTGGGTTTCATCATTTTAGGTATTCACACGACCCCCTGGAACCAATTAATGATGAATACCAAGGTACCGCTTCATTAAATTTTCTTAAAAAGACGTGCGTTCTTGGGGAAGAAAAGACAAACCAGTTTCCGAGGCTTCAGCACAGGTGCGCCTGGTGCACTATAAATAGTGTCCTCGGCTCACCCTTGGTAATGAGGTAAGACGCTGTTCACTGATGCAACTAAAGTGTGAGCCGGAGTTGACATATGCACATACAGGAGCAGGTAGAGTCAGACGTGGCGGCACACACTGGCACACACTGGCACAGCTGCAGGGGCCTGTGCGTTCGGCTGACTGACTCCAAGACTAGGCACAGGTGCCCGACTTTCTCCCAGGGTGAGGAGGTAAATTCTGCAAAAAGGTGAGTTCGGGGAAAGGTAGATGTCAGTAATCGATAGGAGGCTCAAAGGTTATGCCAGAAACACAGGATGTGAGTCAGGGCACAGCAAGAATGCAGAGACGCAAACAGAGGATTAAGGATAGTCATCGTCATAGCTGGCCGAGGTAAGGTCCCCAGGCTCTGTGAGCTACCTGCTCAAGGGTGCTTCTCGAAGACACGGGCTTGTGGAAGAGCTTGGGGTAGGTAGCGCAAAACTGTATTTCACTCCTGATCTGGAATGGTAGCAATATGCAGCTTGTGGGCATCCTTCCACCCTGCTCCCTAGACAGCATCCACTAGCTTTACATCTCTGGAAATCCCGCTCATGGCTGCGTGAGGCGAACATCTGTTCCCCATATGCATTGGCCAGAGCGGTGTCTGTTCTTCTGCCCCTTTGGGAAGAAATGGTGGGCATGACTTCACACAGAAACTCTGGCAGGCCGGTAAAGGCCACCTTCCACGTTCCCTGGGCACAAGCCTTCCCTGCAGCTAACCTCCACAGCTCCAGCTCACTGCAGTTCGCTTGCTGGTCTCAGATCCTCTCTTTAAGCAGGCTCTGCAAAGCAGGCCTAGCCAGTGCCTATTCATCTAAAGTTCACAGGCTGTGTGCCTGGTATGGTGTGAGCAAGCTGTTTGGCCACCTTTTGTTAATGACATGATTTCCTAGGCCAGTGGTGGCAAACCTATGGCACGTGTACCGCAGTGGGCTCTTTGTTATCATTGAAAGCTCTAAAAGGTTCGCCACCACTGGCCTAGGCTTTCAGGTCCCATTAGGAAACTTTGTATCCTGTACTCAAAGTTTTATCCTTTTTCTTTTGAATCTGTCCTTTTAGTCTGTTGGAAAGAGATGTTTGGAAAATGGCTGTACGGAGCTGGATGATGCAGCGTTATAATCCCTGAGCATATTAGGAGAGAGGCCTATGGTCACCCCATTTTTCCCTGTCTTGCAAATCCTCGTGACTGACAGTCACTGGCTACTTTAGGGAATCAACCCTGGAGTGGAAAGGAAGAGGGTGGAACTGATTCCCAGGGAAGCTACTGAGATTTATCAGAAGAGCTGTAGAGAAGAGGCCCCCCACAGACCTTGCCTCAGGGCCATCTCCACCCTGGAGGACAGGAAACAAAGAGGCCCCTTGCTGTGTCTGGCCATGCCTTCTGAACCCGGCATCGACGCGGTCTGTCTGTTATTAGAGACAGTTACCGGCCAACAGCAGTGTTTCGCCTGCTGCTTCACTATGGTTACGTATAACTTCAGAGCTGCAATACAGCCACCTCACCCCTGAGGGAGGAGACTGCAGTGTCTATCATGTGGGCCCTGAGTCAAAACAGGGGCCTTAAAATTGGCTTTCAGAGAAACACACATTTCCCTGAACATTCTCATAGCTGTTTTCAGCTGTTGGGGAGTTCTTCTCTCCCAGGAGCTTGTTTAGAGAGAGCCACAGGTGATATCACAGTGTGGTACCCACATCCCCTCAAGAGGTCATGCATTCCATCTACTGGGAGAAGTGGGCCCAGGACCCTCAGGAGAGCAGAAGGGCTGTCCATGTCCACAGCTGTGGCCTGAACATAGCGTGGTGCCTCACACACAGTAGCAATGAGTGACTCTGAAAGGAATAAAGTAACTGAGCAGCGAGGGAGACTTTCCTCCCTCTCCCCACCTCCTCCTCTCCCTTTGTCCCCCGTTCCATGCACCCACCCCTCTCCTAGTTCTTCAGAAACCTGGAAAACAGCAAAAAGTAGTCAGGAAACTAGGAATTAAGGGTAAGTGATTAAGATGGAGAAGCTAGCAGTGTCTACACTCCCAGAGGATATAAACTCAGGAGCAGGAACACGTGATTTTTGTCACTTGTAAAATGGGTGACCTTGGACAAATTGTTTACTCTTTCTAAGTGGAGTACTAATGTGCCTACCTCATAGGTTTATTAAAAAGGATATAAATAATACGTGTAAAGTGCTTGACACACTGGTTGGGCCTTTATAGTACATGATAACTGCTTGTGTAATTTCTCCATGTGCTCATTAGCATGATGTGAGAAGTAACCCAGCCATGTGACCACAGTCGGGCCTGCACTTCTCTGAAGAAAATTACTACCTCTTCCATCTCTGAAGCAACTCAAATCTCTAGAACTATTCTTGGTACAGATTTGACCATTGATTAGCCTGGTTGCCATGGTTACACTACCCAATCTTTTGGGCTTCGGCTTCTTTTGTAAACAGAAATGGCTAGTCCAGCTCTGCTCAAAAATAATCATATGTGAAAATGATTGGGAAGAGTCTTAAAGGGTCAGGATGAGGTTTTGGTTTATGCTGTTATCTGGATAGCTAACATTTTAGCAGTAGGTGCAAGAGCAGGAAGGGATATAAAAGTCCGGGGACACTGTGTTTATCCCAACTCCACTGACTGAATATGCATCAGTGAACCGAAGGATTCATGATGCATAATAATCATGCCTGGTGCTCTAGCTGTGTATAGATGGGTAAACATATCCTCTTTGTAAGGCTCAGAACTCACATGGCCTCAGTTTTCATTCCAGGGTTGCTCCCTGGCTTTTCTTTTTTTTCTTAGATAATTAAAAACAAAAAGGTTATATACTTTCCACTAGTAAGCAGTCCTGTTACTCATGCACAGGGAAGCAGCTCAGAAAGCCAGCAAAATCATGAAAAGTAACAATGTTGCCATACTTTGAGCACACCAGGATAAGCACTCTGGTATATCAATGCTAGCCTATTCATAGATGCCATTATCTTTGTTTACAATTAAGACTTAAGCAGTTAACTTGGCCAAGGTCACAGAGCTGTGGATTGTAGAGCACTGCTTTTATAAATGTCTACTTTTCTTGTTTTGTTTCCTCATGGATGGTTGAGTGGAGCTGGCTGTCTCCTCCATGCTGACAGAGTACAAGGGAGAGGGACATTTAGAGCACTGGATGACTCAGGTTGCTATTAATACCCTCCGGAACTGAAAAATAAATAATGAGCCTGTGGTATGGACATTTGTAGTCGCTAGAATCCCACATGCTTGCACCCACGGCTGCGTACCACAGCCCTGTTCTCCCTGCTGTGATCTATGGGGCTGTTTCCCTCAACCTGCAGCTCAGTACCCTTCTCCATCATTTGTGGAGCCTGTTCTCCGGATAAAGCCCATTCACAATGAGACTCTAGAGGTCAGAAAAGCATTGTCCCTGTCCACCAAACAGAGCAACCCTTCTCGTAGAATTGACATAAGCAACAAGCCAGGTAGACAGATAAACAGATAGAAGGGTAGATAAGAAGAGAGTGTCAGACACAAGAAGAAAGGCCAGAATGAAGTATTGTCTGAGCGGGCAGGGAAGAGTGACTAGTTCTAGCTTATCTCTAGGGGCCTAAAGACCCATCTTAGAAGAAGTGGAATTTGGTCTGGCCTTTGAAAGAAAGGATGAGGGGGAATCTTGAAAAAGGGTCATGCTACCAGGCAAAGAACATTGTCTTGACTGTTGACCCATTGTCTTGACTGTTGGCCCATTTTGATACAGGAAAATAAATACTCCCAACCTGAACGATATCTGGAACAAGTTTGTGTTCTCTAAAATCAAAGAATGAATTTTAGGAACAACGGAGGTTACGAGCAGAATATATTTATTGAGGAAGAGAAAGCTTCTGTATAAGAGAGGGACAGAAGGGGGCCTGAGTGGGTTGCCCAAGACACTTTCTTCGGGACTTTTATAGAGCAAACCCACAAGGTGAGGTGGGTCTAAGATAGGGGAAAATAGGAAATTACAAGGTAGGCATAAGGTGGGACAAAACTATGGTCAGCCAATAAGATTACAAGTATAATTGTTCAGGTAAAATTGAGTAAACTGGGATCAAATGGGGAAACGCAGCAAGTGGGCATGAATACAGAACAGGGGCTTTTCCAGTAGGGGGTCAGGCTAGTGCCTCTGGTTTTGGAAGGTGGTTGTTACTATTTGGAATATTAATCCCTAGTGTTTACACCTAAGGAGGTGTGTGGGTGCTTTTGTTTAGTCCTTTTGTCTTGAGGTCTGGCACACTGGTATCTTATCTTTTCTTTCACATTGGCCCCTTCCAGGGCCTGGCCATGTCTGACTGCCTATAATATTTCTATCTAACTCAGATGCCTGTAACAATTTCCTTCTTTTTCACTGAGTCCAGCCATAGTATGAGCACCCTCCTCCATAGAGCAGCGAAAGAATCACCACCAATTACGTAACCCAACTCATCATAGCTGAATGGTGTCCCTAACACATCTCTTTTTAGTTACTCCAAAGGAAAGAATGTTAAATTGGGTAATAGGGGAATCGTTGCAATCCATAGACCGAGCGGATATCCACCTGGTCTCAGAGAGGCTCTTTCAAAAATAAAAAGTGTCCATCACACATGAGTACCTATTTTAGGAGGTACAGCTCAGCAGCAGAGTGCTTGCCTAGCACGCACAAGGCCCCAGGTTCAATCCCTACCCTGGAAAAAAAAAAGCTTTGTTTTTTTGTCTTTTTTGAGATAGGGTCTCACTATTCAATTCAAGCTGGTCTTGAGCTTACTTTGTAGCCCAGGCTGGTCTCCAACTCACAATGATCCTCCTGCTTCAGCCTCCCGAGTGCTGGGATTACAGGCGTGCACCACCATAGCTGGCTAGAAAAAAAAGAGGTTTTTAAAAGTATATACTACCCATAAATACTTCCTTGGAACTTTTACAACATTTTCTACCTCTTTCTGCCTATACCTCTTGTGAGGCTTTATTTAAGAGAGAGGTTTATTGTTCACCTACTTTGTATAGGGTTCTTTGATAGAAACCACATGAAGATATATAAGATATGACTCTGTCTTCAAGGAACCATCAACTTCCAGAAGTTGAAATTGAGTGTTCCGAAAACTAAGATGTCCATTTAACCAAAAAATCATGTTCATAAGCATTTTGGTGTCCTCTACCTTCCACCTACCACAAAGTAAACTGACTCAAAAGGAATAAAGAAATAACAGAAATCTGCCTGCCAAGTCTGGTCTCAACAGAAGGCAACCCACTGCATAGAGATAAGTTTTCACACTTTCAGCCCTTTTCCATCCATATGAGCCCAAACTCAGAGTAGTGAGATGCATCTACCATGTCCCTTTGGCCTGAGAAGCATTAGATGCTTCTCATCCCAGTTGATTGTCTTATCTAAATAATAGCCTCTGAATAGGAAAAAAACATGACAAAATAAAAATCTCTCTCTGGTATCAATGTCGGGAGCCAAATGGAATAAATTATGTTTACACCTCACTCTGAGCATTTGGGAACATTCAAATCATTTAAATAAAAATCATTTAAATAAGTTGAAACAGAAAGTCAATAACCAATTAATTATCTTATTACAAAGAAAATGTAATCCACTTCATTATTGTAATGAGTAATGTCACTGGAGTTAAAAATTGACCAGTCTTCTTATATTAGAAAAATATCTGATGCTTGGTTGCCAAGGAAGCTGTACTCTTACTAGCTTTTATTATGCTCTCCATAATGGATTAGAGCCTCTGAGGACTCATTAGCACATCACAAATGTTAAGGATGTGTTAAATAACACAAAATGTTTCAGTACTGTTCATATGCTAAGACTGGGTTAAGATATGGAGTGTGAGCCCAGCCATGGTGGTGCCTGTCTGTAATCCAGCACTCTGGGGGACTGAGGCAAGAGGGGTGCAAATTTGAGCCCAGCCTGGGCCATTTAGGAACTTGAGAGGATACTGACTTGATAGATGATAGATAGAAAATAGGTAGAGGATAGAGAGATTGATTGATTGATTTCAAAAGGAACTAGGGAAGGTAGCTTGGTGCAGTTGCTCTGGGTTCAATCCCCATTACTCCTCCCAAAAGAAAAAGAAAAAGATGCAGAATGTATAATTCTATCTGAAAGTGAACCTGTTTTGTTTTAAATATACTTGATAACAAATATAAACTTACAGAGAACTATATAAAAAAAATCAAATTGCAAAGTGCAGGTCATGGGGCTGGGGATATAGCTCAGTGGAATAAGCGCTTGCCTAGCAAGCGCAAGGTCCTGAGTTCGATCCCCAGTACTGCAAAAAAAAAGAAAAAAAAAACAAAGTGCACATCATAAGTCAAAGAGGGAAATGTTCTTATTTATATTCAAAGCAAGACTTCCCAGATAAATCACCCAGGGGATTGTATTGTGGGCCAAGAGGTCTCCTAGCTTTATCAAATTGGATAACAATTAACTCTCTTGCATGTAAAATACATTTCTAAAAATACCTTTCTTTTCATGTGTTTTTTGTCATGTTTACTCATTGTGATTTTAAGAACCCAGAGTGCTGTAAATAAAATAGACTAGGAAAAGTAGTAATGAAAGAGAGAGAGAGAGAGAGAGAGAGAGAGAGAGAGAGAGAGAGAGAGAGAGAAAGAGAGAAAGCAAAGCACACCGTGGAGAAAGAATACTGGGCAGTGAGGGCAGGCATGAGGGTGAGACCTGGGAGCACACACGCTCAGCCCTCCTGACAACAGCGGGATGTTCCCAACAGCCTTCTGGTCACTTTCCAACCTATGGGTAATGAATGTGTGCCTTGTGGAGGGCACACAACTGCAAATCCTCTGAGAGGTGCATGCAGGCTTTTCAGACTGCCCAAGGGAGAGTTGTCATCTACCATGACACCCACACTCTCCTCCCCATCCTCACAGACCATGGTAAGCAGAGCACCTCCCGGCAGGCAGGTCTTAGAGGGCACGGGCCATGTGTGTATGAGTAGCGCGTGTCACTCTCTCTTTGTGTGTCTCAGTCCTTGAAGTTTTTATTATAATGAAAGTGTTCATTTTCTCTTCTCATGCCCAGGCGCATATTACAGTAGGCATAATTTTAAAAATGGAAGAAACAATTAGTTTAAGGTGATAAAATACATTAAATTATTGAAAATAGTTAGTACTATACCAGCACAGCATAAAGTAATACTTCAAGAAAAAGTTACCCTTTGAAAACTCGGGCTCCAGAATACCACACTATTAGTCTAAAAATACAAGGTTGGCACCATGCCCAAAAGTTTGGCAAGTGGAGCTTTGATAGACCAAGACAGGCAGGGATTCCAGAGCCCCCGTGAGACACGCCTTGCCTCCAGTTGCCTATAGTCTAAATTGGGGATCCATTAGCAGGGACCCACAGTGCATTTCAGTTGTCACTGTTTGTATATACAGAGAGCTTAATTTTAGCTAGGACAGTGGCTTGGTACCTGAGGCTCTAACAGGTTGGGCTTTTAGATAGAGTTCAAGATGAAAAAAGTGAAGACATTTGTTTTGGAAGTGGCTTAACAGAGTAATAGAGGTGTGTTATTGTTCATTAATCCTAGAAGCTTGAAAACTTAATTTCTCACAGATCTCTGAGTCATTTGTAGAATGGCAAAGTGTACACATTGCTTATATGTCCAAAGTCAAGCAAGCCTAAGTTTTACCTATAATACTTTCATTTGAAAGTTTTGTCTTCATCACTACATTTGTCCCTTAATCAGGCACTCAGGCTCATTTATAATCTGGGCCTCTTCCAAGGCTACACATTTTTCTTTTTTCTAAAACTGTCCAGAAATCTCTCTTCACAACAGTGGATTTGTCAGCCAAATGACAATGAGATTAACCAATATAAGGTTTGCAAAAATACGTGTAGTATAAATGCCAATTGTCCTATGTGCATCAAAATTAATACGTTAACCCAACACGGTATAAAAATGTGTTTTGCTGCTTAAATCATATACGGTCAGATTCATACCATGAGTCTCTACTAATGGCTAATCACCCATTTGGTATCTTCAGATACTGACTACCATGCTTACAATTAATTCATTTCAATGGAAACAGAAACAGCCTTAGTCTCTACTTTCACTGACTTATTTCTCCTTTATTTGCTTTCTGATTTGAATATAAGATGATAGACTAGTTTTAAAAAACAACTCTCTAGAATCTGTTGGCAATTTTTTAAAAGAAGCCTAATTGCTGCAGAGAAAGTTTTATTTAATTTATCATATGACCTTGGACCCTGAAACGGTTTCCTTATCCTTCAATCGAAATAAAAATAACTTCCCTGCATTCTCTTATGAATAATGTGAGATTCATTTTTATCTTGGTCATGAAAACTCTCTAAACTACACTGTTACATAAATGCAATGCAGCATTATCCTTTGCTGATCTCTCTTTAGTAGCTTTCATGTGTTCAAGGGCTTTGCTAAACATAATTAGGTTATCTTCACTTCTGTTAATACAAAAACGACTGAGGAAATACAGAATTATAGAGAACATAGAAGGGAATTAGCTCTGGATGCTGTCCTACCTAATGTTACCTTCACCTTTGTTACTTTATATTATACAGCATCCAGTGCAAATTCCCTACTATCTTCTCTATAATTTGGTATTTCCTTTAATGTTTTTGTGTTAACTAATGTGAAGACAACTATGTAATACAACATCCAGTTCTAATTCCCTACTATATTCTGTATAACTTTGTATTTTCTGTATTGTTTATGGCTTTTCTGGTTCACATGTCTCCATTCTTTTGTCTTTAAAATAAAATTTAAAAAAATTAAAAAAAAAAAACATAATTAGGTAGTAAGTTCTCCATGGTTCTGTTTCAGTGAAAGAAAAAAAAAATAAAGCAGCGGATCTAAATGTAACTGAATTAATTGAAACTTGCCTGTTGCTTGCCAGGTGGAATTTACTATATACATTTGTGTGTGTTCTCCATACCTATCCTCTTTTCCATCTACTTTTTATTCCTTGGCCTGAACTAAGGAAAAAATGGTGATAATTAAAAGAGGTCGCTGTCAAGTTTTCTTCTTCTGTGCAGCAGAAAGAAAGAGAGGAAACAAATTCCCCAAATTTCTAGTCCTATGTTTCAATTTTGCCTAGAAATGCCCAGAAAATCTGCAATAATATTCCTTAAGGACAAAGTTGGTCAACTCTGCTTCTAGCCTTCCCCACAATAAGAGATCAAAGTAGGTAGGGGACACTGGAGAGTCATCACATCCACTTTGACTTAATTGGGAGGACATGATTTTACCCATGCTGGTAAGTATGGCTGTCCTGAAATGATTACCTTGCTAACATTTTAAGAGCAGTTGGTCTGAACACAAATGAGGTATTGGAGTTCACACCTTTAAGAGCCGTTTCTAAGAGCGCTTCCTTCCTAATAACACCCTTCTTCACAAAACTGCGCAGAGCTCTTGGAGCTCTTTATAGAGCGAGCTTCAAAAGTGGTCCCCAGAGATCAGTGGGCAGCTGCTGTTACAAAGCCTGGTGAGCACTGGGGATGTCAAAGTGAAGTGGCTTTATAAAGGCCTTTGCTTCCGCTTAAGTTCTAAATCGTTTATAGGAAGAAGGAAAAGTTACAACACAGAGCCAGAAACTTGGCTGCCTCCTTCCCGCATGCTTGGGGAGGCAGAATCCCTCACGAGGAGACAGCTTTATACTCAGGAAAGGACCCTGTGGGGACACTAGATGGGAAGGGTGAGCTGCTGCTCCCACTGCCAGGCATCACGTTTCCCCAAGGGGAAGCAGAAGGGAAGCTGAGTGGATGACCCTAACTCAACAGGAGTAACACGCGGGGCTAAGGGCCCTGGAAACAGGAAAATCAGAGGGAAGAGTCTGGAGGAGAGATAGCAGGGATAACAGCTGCTCACGGCCGGTGCTGGAACAGCCTCCAGCCACTTGTGTCCCTTGGCCCCAGCTACTGTCCACCACAGCCCGAGGGCCCATAGGAGGCATTCAGGACAAGTGTGGAGGAAGCAAGCTTGCTTTCCTGGAAGTGTGGACAAAGTGCCGTGGGGAGATCGAGAAACAACCAAGCAGCCCTGGCATGGGGAGTCCGGCTGGCATCAAGAAGGGGATGGGCAGGATTAGCGACTAGCGCAGGAAGAGCAGGCTGAGCATTCTTCTGAGGGTACAGCATCTGCAACAGCCCGCAGGTCTGAGAGGACGCAAGCAGTCTAGAGAAATGCCAAAATTTAGCTTTTTGGGATCAAGCTAAACATTTTTCTTTACTGCTAAAAAAAAAAAAAACCCTAGCAATGAAACAGGACTACGGGTGAGAGAAAGGCGTAAGTGGGTTTGTGTCACACAAAAGAGCTTCAGGTATGCATTCCAGCCATTTATTTATTCAACAAATGTCCTCCGATCTCTTAGGCCCCGTGACTAGCTAGGCAGGGAGGATTTAGTGATCATCCAACAAAATAGATCTTACGGTCATGGTTCTTAGGGCTTGGTTAGGAGATGGATATGGAAAAGTAGCTATAATAAGCGAAGTTGAATCGTAAGTGGAAAATACTATGTAGGAAAGTCAGATAGTACCATGGCAGAATTCACCTTGACCAGGGGTGGGTGGGAGTCAGGTCAATAGGGCCACCCGCTGAAACTGAATGGATGATTAAGTCCTAACCAAGCTCAGAGGGCTGTCAGGCCTGTGGGGTTTGGGGAGCTAGAAGTTTTAATAATCAATTACTAAGCTATTCTAATGGGCCAGGCAGCTTCCTGATAGCTCAGCTACAAGAATTCAGGGCTTGGTCTGTATTGACCTCTACAGCCCCCTGTAGCTCTGAAGTTCTACACCAAGAATCTTCTCTAGCCAGGGTAGTGTGCTAGGCATTGACTAAAAAGATAATAAAAATATGTAAGATATGCATCCTCAGCAAACAGAGTGACAGTCCAACAAATTGGGCGTTTGATGCAAGTTCATAGTTTAGCTATTCAAGATATGTATTATGTTTACAAAGCCTTAAAAAGTCTCTGGTATAGCACTTTTTATTACTTGTTATTGAAATTATACAATGATTTATCACTCCCCCAGGCTGGTCTCTGTTTCCTAAGTTTCTTCTCTTGGATCACCCCTTATTTAAAGCTAAACAGTCACAGGAATGTGTGTGTGTGTGTGTGCGTGCGCGCGCATGCACGCACACACTTGTATACTTGGAATGTATATATATTTGTGTATATTTGATGTATCTAAAGTTTACAGTGTCTGATACAGTACTGAACCTATGATAAAACTATAATAGTCATCTTTATGGTGAAGGTAAAAGTGTTAGTAACTATCTGAAGAACTACCACACTATAGGTGAACACTTTTATCCTAAAGGGGCAGTGCCTTGCACCTGAAGGCATGCAAAACACATTTAGATGGATGGTTGGAGGGATGGGTGGACAAAATCCTGCTTCAAGGTAGTTAACAAACAGTCAGATGCCTGCCCCAGAATCTCAAGGACTGCGATACACATACTGCGGAACTATGATGCTGTTCCTAAGTGCGTTCACCAACGTGACAGACAGAAGGCAGGACATGCCTCGCTCTTTCACTACCTAGCTAAATCCATTCCTGTTCCACCCACTCAGTTTCTCAGTTCTATCACTGAGAAACCACTCAGTGTCTCTTTCTTCCTCCAATAAGCTCCAAAGAGCTGCTTGTTCTCCCTGGTATTTAAGGCTTTTACATTCAGGATGGAGAAAAACTGAGCAAAAGAGGTGAAAAACGCACCCCCAAGAGTTGAGGAAAGGTTTTATTTTTTCTTACGCTTTCAGTAAGTCTTATAATTTTGCATAAATAGGGTTATAAGTTCTATTTGTATTATGAGCACCATTTAGAATAAGGTTTTTGGGGGGCTGGGGATATAGCTCAGTGGAATAAGCGCCTGCCTAGCAAGCGCAGGGTCCTGAGTTCGATCTCCAGTACCACCAAAAAAAAAAAAAAAAAAAAGATTAGAATAAGGTTTTACTTTTCTTCTTAGTTTGCTTGTTGGTTCTCTTGCCTCTGCTTACCTCTTACCCTCAGGAAGAGCTCACTGTCTGTCGGCCTTTGGTTCCTATCTTCTTTTTGGACAAGCTGTAGTGGGAAAGGAGGGAAATAGAGGAGGAAAAGGGAATCTTTAGCACAGCTCTTCAGTGCATGAAAGTTCATTATAGTATCCGAGAAGGGCAAGCAAAGGAGATGAGAGATGATAGTAAATTCCATCTCGGCAGCTGTCAGACTGTTCAGTAATCAGAACATGGCTCTGAAATGGGCTCAGGTGGGGGTTACCCCATTCCTCTAGGCAGTGACCTTCTTCCACATAGGTGCCTCGTGACTACCCTTCGAATGATTAAGGACAGATTTTCATTTCTGTAAAGAAGACACAAAACCTCAGGCAGGTCTAGACTGATATGTACAAGTCACAGGAAGGCACATTTAAGCTCAATACATTTAAGTTTTTCTAACAAGTAAAAATAATTCATGAAAGAGTGGGTACCCTGCCATAGTATTCACAGTACTGCCATAATACACCCTGCCCTAGGCAGGTGGTAAGCTCAACAGCACCTCCAGTTCTCTCACTAAAATGCCACAAATTTAGACACTCACTAAATGCACGTGGAGTGGAGAGACGTACAGTCACTGGTAAACCCAAGACGGAGCCCTTCTCCATCAGATCTCCAGGACCCAAAGTAACCTGGATGTTTTTCAAGCTGGTTTCTCAATATTCTACTGGGGTAGAAGGTTCTTTTTAAGTTCCATATTTTCTTCTACACACCAAAAGGCTTGTTTAACTGTATATCTACACTTACTATCAAACTCAGCACCAAGTTTATCTGAATTTTTTTAACAACAAGAAAAAGACAAAGATTTGGGCAATTCAACTACAATGCAAGTAAAATTGGCTATAAGGTGGTTCAAAGTGAGTAGAAAAGCATCTCATTCATATACTGGAGAGGGAGAAGCCCCATCAGTGATCACAAATTGAAATCATGTTACTCTCCAATACTTTGGGCATGCCAAAAAAGTGCGACAAAGCAAGATTAGATTGTGGACAGTATAATCAGATTTACTTGCAATCTACAGTCAATTGATCATTTATGAAGTGCTAGGCACTGTGTTCCATGTGCCCTGCCTCCTATAGTCATCATGGTAACCCTGTAATGAAGGCTGTGTTATTTTCTCTTTATAGTTGAGCTTTGTTTTCTGTAATACCTGGCTTTGGATGACCCTCATATACAGGTCGCTACACTCTGGAAAGTTCTGGATCTTCCATTAGTTTCTTTTGCTACTTCTGAAATGAGTACAGTCGTATTTGCTCTCCTTAAGGACTTTCTTATCCAGGAACTTTGGGAGCCAAGGGTCATTACAAGTCTCATGATTTTTAGTCAATTACAACTTTCTCGAAACTCAGTAGACTTTCCATATATTGGCTTGCAGTCAGTCCCACGTGCCAGAAACCACATCCACAGTCCTTGTTTGAAACATAGCTTTCAAAACTATTTTTTATTTCATTGTTGATTGCTTTCAACTTAACGGCCACATACTGCATTTGATCTTTGCCCTGAGTCATGTGAGACATGTGTTTCTGGTCATTTGTTATTTATAGTTGTTTTCTATCGCATTTTTCACAGTTTTTGGTCCAGATATATTGGGTTTTCCAGTCTTCCAGGGCCTCATGTTTCTTCCAGTTCTTTCTAGAGAGCATGTTACTCTTTTTCACTCTCACTTTTCTACTTTACTGCCTGCAGCCAGTGGTAGTAAAACCACACTAAAAATGTTACACCTCTGAGATCTGCCATCTCAGTACCCATTCAGTCTCCCCCGCCAAGTTATCAGAGGTGAAATCTCTAAGAAATTTCATTTTGCTACTGAATAGCATGATATTTTTTTCTCTTTTGGTACCAAAAATCAAACTCAGGACCTTTCACTTGCAAGGCATGTGCTGTGCTCCTGAGCTCAAGCCCCAGCCCTGAGTAGCATAATCTTGACATTTCCAATCCTCATGATTAGTCTCTCGCTGACTGTCACATGACTGCTAAGCCATATATACCTTGGGGTTTTATCATGGCAGCACCTCACTTCTGAGGTCATATTCTGTTTTTGTCATAAACTAATTTGTACTGGAGAAATACTCCCTTCTTCCAAGCACTGATTGCTCAGCTGTGAAAGTTTATTTTTTACTCAAAGTCCACCATGGGTGTGAGGAACCTCTATGCTATCTCCCTCCCAAGCAAGGACTCGGGGAACTAGATTGTTTCTGCCATTTAGGTACACAATAGGAACACAGGACCACCTGGCAAAGAAGGAAGACCTATATGGTCATGGGCCGGCTCTGAAATGCAAAGTACTGATGCATATTCCCTTCTGCTCACAGTCGTCGGCCTGCCATGCAGAGCTTGTCTGTCCAGTGAATTAGCGAGAATCTCTGGCACACATACCGAATCCAGTTCTGAGCGTAGGGTCAGGAATTTTCATTTTAACATGTATGCCTGCTGGTGGGTGACAACTTTTGTGCTCAGATAGGTGATGGCAATCCTATGCTGCTTATAATAAAACTAAAGCTTACAGATGTCACAAATTACCCAAAGTCACACAAATTTCATGGCAAACCTGCATGTGCCTCTTAGCTGAGGTCAATTCTAAATGCCAAAGTATAAAAGCTCCAGCATTATGTAACCCATGTCTTACTTAAGATCATAGAATTAAAAACCACTCTGCCTTTCCTGGGGCCCTAAGAGTTGAAAGAATCTGTGTAGGAAAACAGATGAAAGCAATGCATTTTTAGCAAAATCAAACAAAAACCAGAATGATAGAAGCAGAGGAGGGAAAAAATATGTTCCCAGAAAAGAGGAAACAAACTTGGTCAAGCATAAATTTGTTAATGCTTCATAGCCATAATAAGCATAAGACAAGTCACAACTTCAACCTGATCCCATCAATCTTTAGCTGGACCACACGACAGGATTTGAAATCTGTGCTGTGGACCCGGATATCCACATTGTGAGTAGGAGGGTATGGGCCAGTTTGGGGTTCTTCTAGAAAGAAGAACTCCATTCCCAAGTAAAAACTGCCTCTCTCTCTCTGTAGTGTCCACATGTCATGGGAGTTTAAAAACATCTTCTGTCAAGGTGAAGGGATAAGCCTTAGACCAGGGAATTTGTCTTGGAATTTGTAAGCGTCATCCTTGGATCATGCCAATGCAGAAAAAATAAATATGGGGTGAGGAAGAGGGATATTCTTCCTTGCTAAGAAGACAGAAATAGCTTGATCTAATTATATTAACCTTAAAAAGTAAGTGAAAATTAATGAGAAATAACAATCTTAACTCTGGAAATAGCTTCTCATCTGTGTTATTGAAATCGTAGAGTCTTTAGCGGAATAGGTTCAGGTCAGGAGCTAACTCACCAAAGTGAAATTCTAGAAGCAGAAAATGCTTCAGGCATCTTGAGTCCAACTGCATATCTTGTAGCATTTTCCCAAACTTTTGAGTTCAGTAAAATATGATTCAAATTTTGCCTCAAACCATTGCTTTTGGAAAACCATATGTATGTTTGAACAAATTCAATTTGGATGCTTCTTATTTTCATGCCCTTTAACTCATTAAAATGTTATTTTGTAGGAGTCATTTGTTTGGGAAGCAATCTGATTCTTTTGGAAAGTCTCTGAAAGCCTTTGTTGTTGGAAGAAGTAAAAACTTGCTTATTCTTGAGTCTATACATTCAAAGTGAACTGGAAAATCATGGAAATTATCTGAATTAGAAGTCTCAAAGTGTGGACTCCTGGCCAACACCATCACTACCACCTGGACATAGGCCTGCACACACAGAAGGGTCTCAAACTTAGTTTAATTCTATTGCTATTTTAAATTCTTCACAATTTTGCCTTTGTAAATAATACTCAGTGGGATACTGGGACACTGATGGGCCTCATGAGTGTGAGCAGAGGTACATGCACTAAGCATAGCTGTAGTTCTTGCCACCCCATTTAAAGTACTATTCCTGATGCATTGTAAATGCAGTTGCTGATGGCCTCACACCCATAGAGGTTCAGTAGGATTCAAAGCAGGGGTAAGGTAAGAACGTTACTTCTGCAAATGAGCAAACTCAGGCTAGAAAAGGAACTGGAGAGTGCGCTGACAGCCAGAGAGGCCGCACTTCCTATTTGAACCAAGGCTTTCATTCAATGCAGAAAGATAGCAGTGGCGTCCTAAGAAACATCAACCATCAAGGGAGACCATTGCAGCCTTTCACGTATATGTATTAGCCATCTGCCTCAATCAAAAGAGGACAGGGAACACAGGGCAAGCTGTGGTTTTCTTTTCAATATTTCTTTACTCCTCTGTAAGTCAGTGGTTGAGAAATTTGGGAAAATGTTTGTGTATCAAGAAGTACATTACAAATAATTGAGTCAGCTTTATTCAGCAATTCCAGCCTTCTGATAAGAAAGGAGTACACATGTAGTCATGCATTTCTTAAAGATGAGGATAAGTTTGGAGAAATGCATTGTCAGGTGACTTGTCTTTGTGTAAACATCACAAAATATTCTTACTCAAACCTACATGGGACAGGTCAGTCCCTAGATGTAACCTCTTGATGCAACTGAGAGACCTGATAAATAAGAGATGTACGAGGCTGCAATCAGTGTAACACAGCATACTATTTTACAGTGAGCTGGTGTTGCTTTAATACACAAAAGTATGCTCTAAGCTAATGATAAGCACATAGTGTAACAAGTCATTAATTATCAACTACTGCCCCTAATTGTACTGTACTTTTATACTTACGAGGTAGTTTATCATGGGTAAGTTTGTTTACACCAGCAATACCACAAACATGTGAGTAATGTGTTGTGATACAACACTGATGACCAGGTAACAGGCATTTTCCAGTTTCACTGTAGTCTTATGGGCCTGATGTGAAGCCTGTTTTGACTGAGAATCATTTTGCTGCTCCAGACTATATGCACAGTCCGCAAAATGTGAGTTGTATCATTTCAGTGACTCCTGAGACAAATGCTCTTTCAAATTGATATTGCATGATCTACAGATAAATGGTTAAATTCTTGCTGATCATTTTCTATTTTATTTTTCTGTCCCTAGAACATTCAGTAGCAAATGAAAGATACTGAGGCTAGTTGAGAGAGACCATGGGAAAAAGTTCTTTAGTCTTCCAATATCTTATTTAATAGCACATTTTCCACTTCTTGAGTAAGAGGCCCTGCATCTTCACTTTCTCTAGTCCCACTGATAGGTAGGGCTGCTTGGGAATTGGTTAGACATGCAGCTTCTTGCACCCACATGCATATGTAAGGAGTACAGGTCTGAATCATTTCACCTGGAGAGCCCCACGACAGCATTTATCTAGAAGTTTCAGGTCTGCCTGAGTGCCTTCTTTCCTTCATCTACTCTATGAAAACAGCTCTCCTAAGAGGTGGTGAGGCGTGGCACTGCCCACAGACCTGGCCTCCTCATGCCTATCACAGAATGCACAAGAGCCTGCACTGCTGTGCAGCTTTGGGCTGGATTCTCCGCCCTCCTTGTACTCATTTTTCTCAGCCATGAAGCATGGGTATTAATTTCTGCCTCACAGTGTGCTTACAGGGCCAATCTGTATCAAAGGTTTATCACAGTGTCTGACACACGGGAAACACCCAGGAAAAGTGTATTATCATTAAAGTATTAGTAATGATGATTATCTCTGGTCCTCACTCTCCATGCATGTTAGCATAATGCTAGACACATCTCTGCCTTTGCCCAGCACTCTTGGGGTTGCTCACTGTCCCTCAGGCTGAGATGCAAAACACAAATACAGAGCCTTTCTTGTCCCTAGTAGAGGGGACAGAAAGAGAAGCTGAGCAGGCGGTTTATACTCTCCAGGAGGCATTTTCTTGCCTAAGAGTGATTTGTTCTGCCTTCTTAGATAGTTTTGCCTTATAATTCTAAAGCAACATGGATGAACCCATCCTTACTGGCTTGATATTATGTGGTAGGAAGAGATTTGAGAGCAGCTAAGACTCTGAATCTTTGAACGGGACCATCCAGGTCCTGCCTCTGCCACCACCTGGCTGAGCGATCATGGGCAGTGGCAGAGCCGCTCCCCGTGAACTTCTTGTTTCCCAAGCTAGTGGGCGGCATCAGCAAGAGCACGCGTGTCCAGGACCAGGTGCCTGATACCTGTGGGCGGTGGCGGTTACTGTGATTGTTATGAACCAAAGTTCAGACCAGGTAATAAGACTCAGCATCTTATTACCATTGTATACTTTGGCAAATAACTTCCCAGACTCCCTTTCCTGGGTGTACAAATCTTGTCATACTAATAGTCTCTCTTGACTGTCCCTAAATATGAGCCCACAGAACCATTCAGAAGCATTTTATATACCATTGAAGTTTCAGAGAACATAAGGAAGTTTATTACTGTTGTCTTTGGAAAGAATATGTTGTTGCGAATGTGTCCCTCTGCATTTGGTGTGAATTCAGGGACATTGTGAGAAACCAGTCCTTCTTATTCCTCTGTGCTTATTGCAGCAAAAGAAAACGTGTGTTAGCACCAACCTAAAAAGGGATCTCTAAAAAGGCCAGCTAGCTCTGAGAGCTAAATGCTCTGCTGCCACTGAGATCTTTAGGAGGGGCAAATACTACTCAGAGCAGTTATACAATGAACATTATGAGATCTCAAATCCAAACCTAGGACTGCCTGGGGCCCCCTCAGTGCTGAGCGTGGGACATCTGTCATGAGCCTAGTTCTTAACTGCTCTCTTGGGAGGAATCACCCCCTTTCTGCCTTGATTCTATCATGGGCCCCAAATTCCTTGAGGATCAGTTTCTTTTCTTAAGAGAGGTATGCTTTGTAACAGCCCTTTGCAAACTTTAATATGCACATAAATCACCTAGAAATCTTAAAATGGATTCTAAGTGGGTGAGTCTGCTTGAGGCTAGAGATCCTCCATTTCTAACAAGCTCCCAGCAGTTGATGCTGCTGCCAAGTCACAGACCACACACATTTCAAGCAGGAAAGGTGTAACTCTAGGCCACGTTGGGATTTTGCAGAGCCCATGGGGAGGGCACTGTGTTTTGGGAACAGACTGAAAAAGATGAAACCTGGGAGCTACACCTGTTATGCCAGTGACTCCAGAGGCTGAGACTGGATCACAACATGAAGCCAGCCCAGGCAACTTAGTGAGGCCCTGTCTCAAAATAATTTTGTTTTTCAAAAGAACTAAAAGTCCTGGGGACTTGTCTCAGTGGTAGAGTGTCTGCTTTGCATGCATGAGGCCCCGGGTTCAAGCCCGAGTAAGTAAGTAGATACACAAAACTTGAGGGGAGGATGAAGAGATGGGTGTCACTTGTGACTGGCTAGAACCCGAGCACGGACAGGAGAGTAGCTGACAGACATTAGAGGCGCCAGCTTGGGCTCTCGGTGTTCAAGAGCAAAGAGCTGATTTCTGACCAGATCGCAATAAAATGGAGGCCAAAGGGGTTTCAGGGAGGGATCTCTGGATAATGTTTTACCTAGAAAAATACTTCAGTAAATAGCACACTGCAAAACACCGACAATGATTCCACTGCTGCCGAGTCCTATTTGTTCCCACACTCCTGACTTCCCGTCTCCCCGAGGTTAGAGCCTGGGCTCAGAGGAGCATGATGGCGCGGGAACAGTGGAAGGAGTACTGGCTGTGGGCGTAGCCACCGCGGTTCATATTTTAGAACTTATAACGTAAACAGAAGACTGTATTAAGAGATTTCTCTTTTAATATTCACAATAACCGCACAGCACATGTCTGAAGTTTTCACAGCTAAATAGCGGATATCCTCACCATCACCCCTCCCCCCGCCACCTCATTTGTCCTCGTGCTACATTTTGTCATTAAAGGGATCCCCTACTTAGGGTGTTGTAGGAAATGCTTAAGAAGCCATGGGGAACCGGGAGTGTTCTCAGCCTCTCCTTCCCGAACATGACAGAGAGAAGCGGCAGAGGAAGCAGAAAACCCTCGCTGTGTGAGCAGCAGTCACTATGCCATCTGAGCTCCCCAGATCTTCCCTAGCAGGAGCAAAGCTGAAAACATAAAGCAGTACGCCCTGGACGATGACTAGACAGTTTCACACGAATGTGCCAGATGAACGAGCTCCAGAGATCTGCCCCATGGCACCGTGCCCACACTTAACAACGTCATCCCGCATCCTGAATGCTTTGCGAGAGGGTCAGTCTCACATGTTCTTACCACAGAAATGTTAGGGGTGAAAGCAGGAAGAAAGTTTTGGAGGTGAGGATTATGCTCACCAGCTTGACAGTGGTGGTGGTTTCCTGGGTGTGCACATATGTTAGAATGTCTCAAATTCTATAATCAAATAAATGCAGATTTTTGGTGCTGGGGAATTTGCCTTTTCAGTACTGGGGATAGAACCCAGGGCCTTTGTACTGAGTTCTTTTTTTTTTTTTTTTTTTAACAAGCTCTGCCAAGTTTTATTAATGAAAAATTTTGCATGGTTTATTTTTCACCGGTCTGTTCTGGCATGCTTCTAATGATATCAGAATCACCTGGATCAATGATTGCCAGTGTGCATACTCTGTAGTATTTTCCACACACTGTACCCAGTTCAATATTATTGCCACTGTAGTGGTGGACACCAGTTTTGGCCAACATGGCATAGTACTCTATTTCAGATTTCCTCAAAGCCGGGCAGTTGTTTGCAAGGATGACCAATTTCGCTTTGCCCTGTCTGATCGTCTTCAGCGTCTGCTTGTACCCCAGCACGTACTTCCCACTTTTCATAACAAGCTGGAGCCTAGAGTTGATGGACTCCAGAGAGTTTTTCATCTTCTTTGCGGCCACCATCTTCCTGCTTTAGGTGCAGGCGGCCCTCAACCAAGAGCAGCCGCCAAGATGGCCGGGGAGCGAGAAAGGACTGTACTGAGTTCTGTCCTGGCTGTTTTTTGGTTTTGTTTCTGTTTCTTTCCCTTCCTTTTTTTTTTTTTTTTTTTTTTTAGCAAGTCACTAAGTCGCTGAGTGGCCTCTGCTGCCTTAAATTTGTGATCTTCTTGCCTCAGCCTCCTATAATGCTAGGGTTCAAGGCACGCATCAACACCCCTGACTTAAATATATGCCACTTCTAATAAAATGATTATTCTTTAATAAAGTTATTAAAATGACATAAAGAAAGCCATAAATAAATAAAAGAAATAAGAGCTTCAGTATAACAACAATGAAGAGCTTTGGACATGAAGCCATCAGGTGAATGTCCTGAAAGCTTGTATCTGTTACTCTGCTTCCTCACAGAATTCTGACTCTTTGGGTCCAGAGAGAGCTTTCTCCCTCTTTGTTAGAACACTCAAGGATTTGTTTCCAGACAGCAAGTTCCTTCAAGACTCTATTTCTTCTCCACCACAGAGCCTGGCTCATGAGACGTATCCCATTAAGAGGTTAACTGAGCCATCTACTAACCATGGCCCTCATTCTGCCTAGCAGAACTAATACCAGCCTTGTCTAAGCTGAAGGAGAAACCAAATCTCCTCCCCCAAAGAATGCCACTGTGGGCATGGAGAAGGGAAAGCAGCTACCTATTCCACAGACATTGTCAGGCTTTGCCCTCCGTGCCTGGGAACAGTGAGGAGCAGGATGGCGTGATGCGCAGGCTGTGAGCTCCCGCTGGAGGCAGGTACACCCAGACTTGAAGCATAACCTACAAAATGCTACCTACATAACCTTAGACGCTCTCAGCATCTCTGAGCCTCCTTTCCTCATCTGATAATAGAAATGACAGGAACCGCTACCTCCTGGGTATTGAGAATGACAAGACAATGCATATGAGTTGCATAATGCTCTGTGTATGCTGGCAATAAATATCAGGTCATGATGTGAGGATCCTTTCCTATACAGCAGATGTTGGAAGTTTTTTCTACGAAGAGCTCAATAGTAAATAGCTCATGCTTTGTGAGCTATACACAGTCCCTGTCACAGTTCAGCTCTGCCACTGTAGGAGGAAAGGAACCACGAGTGATCCATGATTGACTCTCCTATCATTTCAACGTATCATGAAATCTTTTTCTCTTTTTATTTATTCTAACCACTTAAAAATGTAAAGGTCATTTTTAATTCACAGAACATACAGAAATAGGCAAAACAAACCAGATTTGGCCCAAGGACCATAGATTGCTGACCCGTTTTCCAGAGTGGAAAGTGGAAATTCTACCAGCTGTGACAGTACAACGCATTTATCCAACATGTAGAGAGAATGGGATTTACCCTGCTGGCAGTGAGATTAAACATGGCTCCCTCGAAGAGGAGATATCTGACTTGGGTTTTTGAGAATGAACTGGAGTTCACCTGATGGGTCTTAGAAGGAAGCAACCAGTGGAAAAACAAAGAGCAAAAGAGGAAAAACAACCACTCTAGGAAATGGACTGAAGCTTATTGCTGTCCAAAAAGCTAAATCACACAAAAGGCAAAGAGAAAGGACTCTTGTGATGCATTTTTGACCACTTGTTCAGTCGGCTTCTGAAGCCATCCTTCGATCTGGGATGAAATTACAAAGGCCAGCCAGGACAGACTCACATTTGTTCTCAGTTATCACATTTCTACCCCACCCTGCCTCCACCGCCTCTGCTAGAGAAGTTCTGGGGACCTCGTGGGAGCTCACCCTACAGTTCCCTAAAGCAGCTTCACCAGCACAGAAGAATACAGCCTTCCTGTCAGGACAATTTCATAATTCAAATTAAAGAAAATGTGAAAATCCTACTAAGATAGTTCTGCAACTCTTTACTAAGTTAACTAGTTGCTTCTGTAACTGTTTACTGAAAGTAAGCTTTTAAAATAGATACTTTAAAACTATTTTTGTGTTATTTTTTTCTCTTTAAAATAATTTTTTAAAAAAATTGTTCTTTGCCACCTATGGCAACTCACTATGAGAAGTGGACAATTCTTTTCTCAACAAGATTATTCAACTGGAAAAAAAACTTTATCCAGACATACAATGGTTTAGCATATGATGAAAATTATTTAAAATTATCTTAAACCTAGCCACCTTCAACTTGAAAAACATCGCTTTAAAATATGTTTGATAAAGGAAAGCCAGAATTTGCTGATTACATATTAAGCAGCTTTAAAATATGTGAACTATTCTTTTAGTGCTATGAAACAATTCTGATTTTTTAATCTTTTTTTTGGCATCTAAGGCTCAGGAAAGCAGGGAAAATAATTTGCACTGTCGTAGTCTTTTAATCAATAAACATACTGAGACCAGCAGTAGACCGGGCACTTGGCAGAGCTCTGAGCATGCACAGAGAATGAGCCTCTTTCTCTGCCCTCTCCATGTCAGAGAAGACACATCCCAGGGTAGTTACTTAAGGCAGGCCCAAGGCCGCGGTACGGAAGGCTCTCTCTCAGAGCCATTGCACCCAGCACGGAAGTCTGTCGTTTTCACCCAGGGACATTTCTTCTGTCCTCTTTACTCAACCGAAACGGCAGGTGCTCCAATCATCTGTGGAAATAAGTAACTCATTGCTGGAGTGTGAAAATTTCCTTCTACACACAACCACATAAGGGCACTCAAGGAGGGGAGCAGGTTGGAAGAGCCATATCAGGCCTGTCAGTGGTTACTCCATAGTGTTGCTTCCGGATCTATCACAAGGTTGTCAAGATTATTAAAAAGCAAACAGTACTCACCTTATCATACCTACAAGTGTGAAGACTTTGCTCTCATCCCCAACAACAGGTTTCCATAGATTAAATAACCATCTAAGATAAGGAGAATCTAGCAGGGTCTTAGAAATCAAGGGTCCAAGGAGGGGGGGACAACTTGAAAAACAAGGAGTCCACAGGCTGACGCCCCAAATGGAAGAGTAAAAAGAAGCTGGTGACTGACAGTTTAGATTCTCTGTACTTTGAACTCCATAGAGTGGGCACCTTCATAGCTCTGCTGTCTCAGAAACAGAACGGGCGCCGGGCTCTCTGTCACTCTTTCTCCAAGGAGGCCTGCGTTGGAAAGAACCTGCAGGAAAGGGTGTGAGCTGAGTGGTTTTTCCTTGTGGAACACGTCCTGTCTCGCTCACTTACTTACAGTTTTCATGGCTCGCCCCGTAAGTCTTTACTTCTGGTAGAAGGACGACAATACAACAATTAATTTCTTTGATTAAACTTTCCTGTGACACAGCTGAGTGACTATTTTTTTTTTTTTTTTTTGCGGTACTGGGGATCGAACTCAGGACCCTGCGCTTGCTAGGCAAGCGCTTATTCCACTGAGCTATATCCCCAGCCCCTGAGTGACTAGTCCATAAGAGAAGAAGAGAACACTCGTGCTTTAAAAAAAAAATATTACTGTATCTCTGAAATGTGTTATTACTAAGAATCTTGACAAGCAATGCTGAATGAAAATAATAATCAAATTCAAAGCAGACCCATTTGTCATAGAAACATATCTGATCCTGGAGCCTCGTTTGGAAGAAAAATAATTCATAAAGAAGGAAGCCAAGAGGTTTTGAGATTTCAAGCTCCTGGGTTTTATAGAAAGAAGAGTTTTTGCTTCCCTCATCTTCCTTTAACAGTGGAGACTGTTCAGTGATGTCGTTTTCTTTCTGAGGCTGTTTTGGAAGGGGGACTTATAATATTTACCGTAAGTTTCGGGTACTTGTGCACCGCTAGTAGCTCACCCCAGTCCATCATCGTCCGTCCCCAGACTACCACTCAGATCCCCTACTTCTCCTCTCCCCACCTCCTGCCACCGCCTGATGGGCCTATGGCTGGTCCAGATTCAGCTGCCAGGTCTCAGATTAAATGCTACTTTCTCCAGGAAACCTTTGCTAACAACCCTCCCCACCACTTACTATCTACCTCATTTGATTCATTTTGCAATTGCTTTGATGGCACATAATAAAATCATCTTAATCCAGCTCATGTGCTGGGGGACCATGCCTGCCTTATTTACCCCTATCTCCAGTACCCAGTGCTCAGTGTTCAGCTAGTGGATAAAGAAATGAATGATACAAGGGGCTGATCACTAGACTTAATAACTTACAATTTTTTTCCTAGCCTTATAAAAATTCTCTGATATGCTAGGCGTGATGGCACATGGCTGGTATACCCAGCACTTGGGAAGCTGAGGCAGGAGGATCGCTGTGAATTTGAGGCCAGCCTAGGCTCTGCATGCAAGCTCAAGGCCACCCTTCACTACATAGTGAGACCCTGTCTCATAAAATAAAATAAAATAAAATAATCTGATCAAGTTGCTACCAGCTTACTTCATGACCAAGCAAACAAATATATAGATGAAATCAGGTAATTTTTAGGAAGAAAGGAGGGCTTCTACTTGGGTTTCACAGACTCCAAAGTCACTTTTATTTCTACCAAATCATGTCTTTTAAGGAGAAAATCTTTCTCAAAAACAAAAGGCTTTGAACTTTTGTAATATCCAAAAGTTTTGAACCCAGCTTAAAGCTTCCTAATGCCAGCCCAAAGTTCTTATAATGCTATCTTACTGAAATTTTTAAAAATTTAAAGAATGGCTTTTCCTTTTAAATAGATTTGACACATCTTTAACCGCTCTGTCCACATACATGCTGACCCAAAACTGTCAGGAGGAATTTTTATACTACTTAATAAGTGTATATTATTCAACTGGTTGATCATGGTTGACATTTCATTTGTATTGCTTATGAATTGGTTTCTTGTACATATATCAAAACTATAGCCTGTATGCAAGTATAATTTATAGGACTGCTTTTGTTTAAGTATATGTAATCTTCAGTAGGAATATGCATGGCATAAACCTTCCCAAGAGAGACAGAACGATGTCCTTATACATGCATATACATGTATGCAAGTACATACATACATATGTACATATATACCTGCACACATACAGACCTTATATAGAGTTATGCATATAAACCGTATCTCATTGGAGAACTGAGCATGATCAAAACGTACTGCCAAGATATACAATTAACCCACTGATTCATTTAATTCCTATTCATGTGTCTGCTTTCTGATCTATTTAACTAAGCTTTTTTCTTTTACTTTTCATGCCTATAGTTAACATATTTCCCAAAGTATGACTGAGATTTTCTCTACTTCTACTTAACAGCAAAGATTTGAGATGCATATTAGCTTGACCAAGGTATAGCCACATTGTATGACATTAAGTAAAGTGCTGTCTGAAGTGTGGCACCCACACCAGCCCCTGGGGTAGCCCAGGTAGCACACTGTTTGGAAATCAGTCTGCTTCATCAGCGTGGAACTGGTCTCAGGCTGCAGAGACCACAATTTCGTTATATTTATTTGCATATTTACTTTCTACTTATGGCAAATGATATTAGTTTTATACTTATGACAGTAATCGCTTCTTTTATAGGTGAATATAGGAAAATAGTTTAATTTTGAAAATATTGTGTAAATTGCACAAGTAGTGTGCAGCGTGGCAAAATCATGCAAGTCATATGCAAATTATTCATGAAAAAAAAAAAAAGCCAGAAGTCTGGGAGTCAGAGTTCACCACGTAACTGAGTAATGCTGAGCAAGTTACTTAACCTCACATAAAAAAAAGCAGCAGTAACCTCCAGGCTTTTGTCTAAGTGGAAAATATACCAGGTGGAACGTGGCAGATGCCCAAAACTGATCTCCATAATGACTATAACTGCATGCATTACTACTAATGACCACACATGAAGTGGTGTGGGAGACAAGCGGTGCAGAGCCGAGCAGACAGTGGATGTTCAGCAACGAGGGTACAAAACTCCCACATCAAGACAGCTTCCCTCACAACAGACCTAGGAAGAGAAGTAGAAGCCACGGCTCAGGTCCAGCTGATGCCCATCTACGCTGTGAACATCAGGTGGCCGACTTTCAAGTGTGAGCTCACAGACTGTGGTATAAGATTAGTTTGGTATACAGAATTCTAAACAAACCATCTCACTATAGCAGCAATGTCTAAGAGATATACACCAAAAACAAACATTTCTGCGCACAAAGCGTAGTCTTCTGTCATGCAGAGCACATTCCCCTGTTTCTGCTATGATGAAATGAGTTAAATATTAATCATCTGTCAGTTTGGGATCATAAATTTAAAGGCTGAAACTAAACCTCAAAAGAATGTCTGAAGTCCTTTTTGAGGTAGAACTTCAGGAAATGCAACCACAAATCCAATACAAATTGAAAGTATTGCTCAAGAAGGAAACCAAATTAAGATGGGCAACTTGAAATCATTAAGAAAATAAACACAGGACCTTATGTTATATAAAAGCAGGGGAAAATATTTATTTACAGAATCCCATTTTAAGAGCCCTTATGAGGACAGCAGGATGTATGGGGAATTAAGTCTTTGTGAGCTTTTTAAAAATTGGTGAATCAAGATAATGGGAATGTAACAAATCAGATCATTCCTAATAAGAGAAACGACTATTATAGATGTAATTTCAAGTCTTTCTCTAAACTGGATCAACATTCCGTCAATCTCGTTCTGTTTAACCTCATATGACCTGGGGGTTCATAGGGAAAGAAATTGGGTATATAAATGTCTTAGTATGCACTTTTAAAGGTTGAGGACTATTTTACATAATTACTATGCTATTTTTATTCCTAAAAAATTAATAGAAGTAGTATCATCTAATATTTAACTTTTACAGTAGTTTCAGAGATATTTCCATAAAGTTTTGTCTAAGTCAGTATTAAAACATAGTCCACAAAATGCATTTAATGGCTTTCTCTCCTAAGTCTCTTCTGTAACTTTTATATGCCATTTGACCTATCAGAGGAATTAAGGCATCTGTCCTATAGCATTCCAGACTCTTGGTGGACTCCTGGACGGGGCTGGTCACCAGAAAAGCCAAGCCATGATTAGGAGCTTGGAACATTCACTTCTAATCCCCTTCTGTATTCTGGGTAGTGGAGAGACCCAGGAGACTGATTAATATTTGAACATGTCTATATGGCCAAACATCCCTACAGTCCCCTGAGAGTTCAGAAGGTCCAGAGAGTTTCTAGGTTCCTGGATGTGCGGAGGTACCTAGAAGGTGGTGCAGACAGAAAGGACATGGCAGTCCCTAACCTGTACATGTGTGTGTCTTCCATCAAACTGCTCATCTGTGTCCTTTACAATATCCTTGATGATATAAATGCTACATGTAGCAAAATGAATGCTACACATCATGGATTTGACTAAGTGCTTCATTGTGACATTATCTAATGTACTCCTCTCTCATCTACATTTGTTATAAATCATGGTTAGGTCTAGAGTTTAGGTTTTTAGGTAAGGCTGCTTCATTGGTGGCACCTTACACTTTCTGGCTATTGTAGTTGGGGCTTTCAAGGGGATAGATTTAATGCAGGACACATAATTCGTAGGATTATTTTATAATATTCACCCCAAAAGTCAAATGCAGAAAAGTGTGGAATATCTGTCCACACAGTAGAGATCAAAAGCATCCAGATGAGGGCCTGGATCCCATGGCAATGTCCTGCCAGGGTCCACCTGAAAACCTAGAGCCCACGGCAGTGTCTTCCACCAGTCCAGCTGGAGGCCTAGAGCCCATGACAATGTCTCAGGCACATCTATATCAAGGATCTGCACTGGGAAGGCCCAAAGGTCAGTGGGAGAAGCTAGAAAGTCTGTGCCAGCAGAATGAAGGATTTATGCAACAAGGCTGAGAGATCTTCCCTGGAGCCCAGAAGAAACACTCAAGGTAAGGACCACAGCTCCTCCAATGAGAACCACAGCCACCCCCACGGATAGCAAGGACCTGAGCTCCTCTGGCAGTGAGAACAGCCAAGTTCATATCGGGAAAACAAGCATGACAAGCTCCTCCAAGAGAATCAGCAGCACCATCTTGCCCTCCAGTTCTCCTTTGGGCTGTTGGCAACAATTCTAAGGCGGGCCTTCCACACTCAGCACCACACTGATCCTGTTCAGCTGGGTGTCGCAAGCTGACCATTAGTTAATCCACCACACAGGTATACGCTCTCCTAAGGCACCTGTTGTCATTCCCAGAAACTGATCAGTAGGTTCTCATACTTTCAGTTTGATCCCTGTTTTATTACCTTCTGCCAGGAATTTTCCACGTAATTTTTCCATGCCTGTGTCCGTTATCTTACTAAGGTTGCAAACAGTGACTGTCTCACTTTAGCACTCCTTATTCGCTGGCTACTTCCCGAAAGGATTTTCCTTTTTCAATCATTCCATTATCCTCAAATACAGTCTGTACAAGAAAGGCAAAATAAATTCTTGATTCCTCTATTTATCAGTTTTCAGAGAGATAGGTTGGCACCCTAAAAACAGTGCAGCTTTTCCCTTTTAATTACTGTATTTTGGAGACTTAATTCCTTATAATCATTTTTCTTTTTCACATTCACATTGTCCTGTTTTAGCAGTGGGGATGCCCTAGAGTTGCTCACCTCTGCTATAACCGTTTCAGGTTTTGTGACTTCCTTGCCATCCCACCCCCAAATTCCCAGTCTTATTTCCTTCATTGTCTCCTGCAGACCTGTAATCAGTCACTTTTCTGAGAACTCTGATTCCTTTTGGGGAGAAATAGCATTTAGAAATACAATTTGGGTGCTAGAATTGCTTATTGCCTCTGGATAGTCATTGCTTCTAAGCCTTTTTAATAAAAAATGCTGGGACAAAACATGTTTTAGAGGAGAAAAAAAATCATGATTTCCAGCCAATATTCCCAAATAATATTGAAAAGGGGTTTTTATTCTTTGATTTTATACTTGTAGTTATTTTTTTCTGAAAATCTAGGCTCTTAGCATTAATATAATTACTTTTTTCATTTTTCAAGGTACCTATAATCATTTCAAATAAGATCGCAACATTACTACTGGCAAAAAGACTCCTAAATATAAAAGTATATTCTTTTCCCCAGTTTTACAGAAACAACAGTAGCAGCATAAATGGATTAATTTAATTTAAAAAGTTATGTGTGTACCAGACTTAATTTGCCATGTCATATTAATGGGAAGCATGTCAGTTTCCAGGTTCAGGTAGTTGGTGTATTAGTTTATAGAAGGTTTTACCAGTGTATTTGAAGCTAGCATGTAGGAGTCCACCTAATTTACCCTAAATTCCTGGAACTCATTCCTTGCCCTTTACCCCCACCTGAGAACTCTATAACATAAGTTCTATAAAGAGTAGGATTACGCCTTTCTTCATTCACTAATATATTAGCACCTACTAAAGTGCTACAGCATGCATGCATGCATGAATCAATCCACCACTCTGCACATTTTCTCAGAGTCACCGAAAGGGAAAATTTCTCACCCAGTGTGCTGCAGTGGTCATAAGTGAGAACAGAGTGACTGCTAATTTCTTCCGATTCTCCGCCATCATACTAATGTACATTTTCAAACAGAAATCACAAGTGTTGCTTATGGAAAAAAAGCTACAATATCTCATTAAAAGCCTAATTCAGTCTCTTCATCTCCAATAGGAAGCTGAGTTACAGAGAGACTTAGAAGTTTACTCCTAGTAGATAACTCCTAGCAGAGCCAAAATTAAGACCCAGAGCCGCTCTTTTCAGGTCTAGAATGTTTTCCACTGCGTGACACTGTAGTTTGTTTTCTCACCTATTTCTTGCATGTTCTCTGGACCAGCACTGATAAAGCAAATAGTAGTAAAACAGTTTTGTTTAACCTTTTTGGGAAGAGAATCTCTCCTTTGGCTCATATTGCTGATAAACTCTTGTACTAACTGCAGACTTTAAGGGTGACCTACCAAGTTGCCCTACATAGACTTTTGTCCATTTCTAAATTTAATTTGTATTAGAATCCAAAATCCAGTATTCCTAGGAACAGTCATATAGTGTGGCTTTGTGTAACACAGAAAAACTCAGTGAATTAAAAACCTATTGGAGGAACATCTACAGACTCCGTATTTGATTGGGTTCCTAATTTTATACTTTATATAAAAATTGAGGTTTGCGCATTAATCTTTATTCTTGATTACCAATCCTCTTCTGACTTTACAGCATAATAGAGGACTGGCTGTTCTCTCTCCTCATTCATTAAATCCAAGATGAAACATCTGATCATTATTAGGAGGCCTCGTAGGCACGATGGCCCCATAGGGCTTCCACACCCACAAAAAGCTCAAAACCCTCCTAAATTAGGAGACTGCAGCAACATGGTGACTGGGCTTTGGTAATACATCTATTTTGCACTTGAATTTTTAAATTGCTTTCCTAGGACTCTAAACACAGAAATTTTAAACCACTTTTAAAATGAGATTATAGAGTAATTATATGTTAATTAGATGATACGATGATTGATATGATAATTTAAGTAAATGAAAATATAGACTATTCTTTCAAAAGTTAAATTCTATCTGTAGTACACTGTCACACGCTTCTGTCTCTCTTAGCTGCCTGTGTAATCTCAGCATCTTAGGCAACACATCGTAATGGAAATTTCAGCAGTTATTTCAGCTAACCGCTGCAGCATTGTTAATTTTATATCTTCATTGTTTAGAGGGAAGATTATAACACATACACATATGGCAGGTTGTCAGAGCTCTTTCTTGGATAATGATCATTTGCCTTTTTAAAAAAAAACATATTTTGAAGTTTATCCATTCTGTGTAAGAACTAAATTATTCTGGAAGACACTTGAATGCCAGCTCACCACTTAAATGCATTTCACTAAGACTGGTAGTTGTTTCTGCTTTGTTTGTTACAGCACTGGCAATCAAGACTCAGCATTCTGTGCGTTAGGCAAGTGCACTACCATTAGCTACCCCCGTCGCTTGGACTGGAGGTTGTTTTGTTCAGAGAAGTGAGAGTTTGGATGGTAATGTTTACATTTTCATCATGTCAGCCTTTACCCAAAGCAATGCTGCTGCATGTGTGATCTTTGTTTAGAAGGATATTGCAGCAAAGAGGAAAAGCCCTTCTTTTGTTCAGTTTTTATTTATCATTAGTACATGCTTGCAGTATGTAATAATTACACTCCTTGTGCAGAGTTGGTGCACGTACATAACACATCTCAATCCTTTGTCCCCCTTCCCTGCCCCTCCCCTTCCTCCTCCTCTCCGTCTCTTGATCTCTTTCCCATTTGAGAAAGACCTATGTTTCTACTTCACTCTCCCATTTTACCTTTTGTGCTTCGCATTTCTCATACAAGAGAAACTCAGCACCCCGTGGTCTTCTTTTTATCATGAAAATAATAAGCATGAATAGTGAAAATACAAAGTGATACATAAAGATATGAGAGGTAAGTGCTTCCCTTCCACAACCTTCTACACCCTCAGCCTAATTTCTCAAAGATAACTACAGTTAACAGCTTTATAAACATCCTTATAGAAACTCCAAGTTCATATACAAGTCTATGTTTAATATCTTAGTTTTTAGCAAATTGATTAACATTAATTTACTTTTTTCATTTTCAACTTAATAGATCTTGAACATTTACATTAACACATCTAAACCTGTATGTATGTATATGTCTATTGTTAAATATATTGTTTGCTTCCTGTTTAAGCCAGAATATTGAAGTAAAATATACAAATTACATTTTGTTATGTGTTGGAAACATTTTTTCCACTTTGTACTAATTTTGATCATACAAAAGTATTGAATTTTGTGGATTTAAATGCATTTCCTGTTGGAATTTTGTGTTCAATATCTTTCTTAGGAAGAATTTCACCACTCTAGGGTTTTCCTTTTCTTGTTTTCTTCTAATATCTCATTAGCTTCACTCTTTAAATATATATTTAAATCTTTGAGCTAAATGAGGGAACTCATCTTTGAGCTATGTAAAGGAAGTAATAAGGTCTTATTTTTCCCAAGGTAGTTGTTTCAAACCCATGTCTTTGGATAATATGTGTTTTCCCCTCTAGTTCAAAAAGTTATTTTTACTAATAGGCTCTTAACATTAATATAATTACTTTTTTCATTTTTCAAGGTACCTATAATCATTTCAAATAAGATCACAATATTACTACTGGCAAAAAGACTCCTAAATATAAAAGTATGTTCTTTTCCCCAGTTTTACAGAAACAACAGTAGCAGCATAAATGGATTAATTTAATTTAAAAAGTTATCTGTGTGTACCAGACTTAATTTGCCATGTCATATTAATGGGAAACATGTCAGTTTCCAGGTTCAGGTACTTGGTGTATTAGTTTATAGAAGGTTTTACCAATGTATACTATAATCCTATGTGCGTCTACTTGGATATTTAACTTTGTTTCTAGACTCTACTATTTCTTGTTTTATTTGTCTATCCCAGAGCAAAACTGTTTCACTGTTGTAGTTTTAAATTTTAATTTTTTAAGAGGTGGTATACTCCATTGAAACTTTTACTTTTTAGAATTTTCAGTTTAGCCTTTACAATTTCATTTATATTTTATTCTATTTAGTTTAACTTTTATATGGACTTTTTCTAATAAGCCTGTCAAGTTCTTAAAAAAAAAAAAGAAGAGGGGAATCTTGGTATTGTGATTAAGATTACTTTTAATTGATTGATAAACTTAGGGTGAATTAGTTTGCTATGATATAAATATTTCTACCTATAGTGGTTTCTATTTATTCAAGTTTTCTTTTTAGAAGGACTTCAAAGTTTTCTTTAAAAATCTTACAGTTTTGCTAAGCTTATTTCAGGTATTTTCTATCTACTATTTCACAAGCAAGATATATCTGATCCTTATATATTTATAGGACTATTTCATTAACAATTTTTGTTGGTTACTGAAGTCTATTGAATGGATCCTTAGCATGTGTTTTAAAAGAAAACAAATGACCTCTCTGCTTTGACCTATTTGACCTATTTCAGTGGTTAATTTTATGAAAAGACTGCTCTTATGAAGCCATTTTTGCATTAGTTGACTATTATGACTCTGGTGAGACATATTACACTGTAAATACCCTGCTTGCTTCTTTTGGCTCGTGTTTTAGTTTAGAGAAATCCCAAGTTTTCAGAACAGGCAAAATCATGTCTATTTTACTCAGTTTATGTCTAGCACACAATAATCTAACCCCGTGCCTGAAGCAGAAAAAAATGCTCAATAAATATTTGTGAAAAACAGGGTGGTTCTATGAGTCACTTTATTTGCTTTTTTCTTAACTCTTCTGGTTTATTCTAGAAAGAAAATTTATAACTAAGAGTAGCAGAAAAGTCAAGGAGTTGCTCATGTGAGAATGCACCCAGGTCCTTTGAGAAATTATTTGCGTTTTCACACAGCCCATTCGATCACTCACAACCTTACTGGGTCCTTTCTCCTTTATTTTGACTAGATATTCTTTTTCTCCTTGGAGAAAAATCCTCCAGACATCAGCAAAGTCATCTCTAACATGAGCAAGCCTCACTTTTCAGAACAAGCTGCTTTGCAGCTCTTCAAAGCAGGGCAAGGGTGTGTGGCCCAAGCCGAATCCAACAGAACTTTGCGAGTAGCCCGAGCCTGACCTGGCAGATGCCTGAAGTCAGCTCCGTGGCCACAACCTAATTGGTAGAGTCGCTAGATTACCTGGCCAGGGTTCCGGGCAGCCACCCAAGAGCCCCACTGATACAATCCGGTGTGTGCCTTTCCTCCACTCTCATCCTCACTTCAGCAGTGATGGGTGAAATCCTGCCCTTGGATGGCACCATCAGCACTTCCGTCTACGTCCCTGAAGAGCTCAGTGGCCTAGGTGTGCAGCCAAGTCTAAACAAAGCCACGTGCAATCTGGAAGTATAAAAGAAAGACGGGGCTGAGGGCTCCTTGTGTCAAAAGAGCTGGGTTGACTGATGTTACAGAGCAGTGACTGACTCCTCACCTACCGTTACTCTCACCCGCCCAAAGTTTCCTGAGTATAATAGTGTTTTATTTTGTTTGTTTGCTTGTTTGTTTGTGACAGGGTCTTGCTATGTAGTTCAGGCGGACCTGGAACCGAGACTTGGCGTGAGGCCACTTAGCATGCATGCTGCCATCAATATCTTCAATTTAAGCAGGAACCACAACCAGCAGACGATCTTTCCTATTGAATTACTCCTCCTTCAAAGATGAAGACCAATGCCAACTCTCACTTTTTCCACATTACATAATCTTTTCCTCTTACCCAGCAATTCCATGTAACCATCACATAAGTGGAACCAGGAGTGTGGTTTGGTTAATGCTTCATGTTGATATTGATGGGCTACAGAATAGCAGGTTCCTTGTTGCCTAGCAACCAAGCAACGTACATCAGCCTGACACCAGCGTGGGTACCACTTGCACAAATTCAGCTTATAAATGAATAGATTTGTTGCCATGTTCCTGGTGACTCCTAGCCATGTTTAGTGCCTTCCACCAGCCCTGATGAAGGCTCTGATTAAATTCAAAGTTTGTGTTATTTTTTCCTATTAGTCTAAAGTTTAATCTTAAAACTAGGGCCATGCACTAATAAAATGCCCTTACTTACCAACTCTACTATCACTGGTTCTGGGACCAGGTCATCTGATTGATTGAAAATCAGAAAGTATTTGTTCATTGTCCTAAATAGAGACAATAAAATTTACTTGGTACAGTTGTCTGGCCTTTCATTGCCAATTCTCTTTTATAATTTTCATCAAAGTTGAGTCTCACCAATGAGAACCTTTAACTTGTTTACTATATGCCAGACACTTAAAATATACATTCTCATCACACCACTGTGAGGAAGATATTAATATTTTCCCATTTTTTATGTAACAGACCTGGAGTTTAGTAAAATTTTTTTGTTGAAATAAGATCATAAATGTAGTTTAACAGCAGTTATGTTTCAAACCCAGATCAGTCTCAGTAGATTAAGATCCAATGATAAAAATTGCATATTTACTTTTTAAAAGTTCATCTTCTCTCCCATATCAAAATTGCTAATAGTACAAGTTTCAAAATTCTCAATTAGAAATGTCCAGTTGCTATCATGTTGGAGTATATCAGGTCTCTAAATCAAAGCAAACATGGAACCTCTACTAGGGTACAGTCCACTTCAAGATTTGATCAAAACTAGCTCCTGGGGTAGGCCTGGTGGGACATGCCTGTAATGTCTGTACTTGGCAGGCTGAGGCAGAAGCATCACCATGAATTTGAGGCCAGCCTGCACTAGATAGAGAGACCCTCTCTCACAAAAAAAAAAAAAAAGGAAAAACAAAAAGACAAGAAAGAAAAGTAGCTACTTAGAGTTCAAACTTTCTTAACAGTAGCCATTAGCTATACTGAGAACTTACTTTGTGCCTATTCACTGAACTTAGTTTCCTCTGCGGACCTTCGATTACCCACCTTTGCAACTGAGACTGTACTTGGAGGACAGTGAGGCTAAGCCAGCAACTCTTCCTAAATTGCACTGTTAATAAGCAACAAAATCAAGATTTAAGTTCAGAATTTTCAAACTCCACAGATTGTCATTGGATTGTTTAGATATACATATCAGGAAACAAAACAAAACCTCTGGCGGAACACTTTGACATTGTTCAAGGACAGCATCTTCTACACACCTGAGTTACCATTGTCGCTATGAGGCATTTCCAGTAATCATAAAAATTACATTAATGACTGTAAGTGTTAACACTTGCAGAAATAATGCCTTTCTGTCTGGCCTTTGCCCTGCCATTAAGCACACCATGCATGTTATTTCACTAGAACCTCACAGGTGCTGGGAATAGTCAAGGAAAGTTGAATTGGGGCAGGGAAATAAGCAGTGCAGTTGGGGTCCACATCCATAGCTGTGTAGCCCAAACTCCAGCTTTCAACCTGGACATCCACTGCTGCAGTGTCTCAGAAGGAATTTGTCTCCCTGTGGAAGCCTGAGGTTATTTTCTATCCTTCACAATTAAAAGATCACTGCTCTCTCAAGAATGCCTTTGTGGATGTCCACTTCAGCACAAGGCGCAATAGTGGAAGAGTTTGCTTCTGTAGTGGGAGATTCGCAGGGAGGGAGAGCCCATGCATGTCTGTCTTACCTGAGGAATGGGTAAAGTTCACACTGGGCAGTACTATGACTCTCCTGGACTGCAGAGATGAGACAGAAAGGAGGGAGTTAGACACTGCAGTCCACCTGACCCATCTACAAAGTTCAAGTCAGCAGACTCTTCCCAATCCGTGGCAGCAGTGCTGAATATAATATGCAAACTGCACAGCATTATCTGTGCATGAACTGTACCACTCAAACAATCACAGTCTAAAATGGAATGAAAATTATCCTACAAACACTGGCTTTGTGACTGGGAAACCATGCGTGCTCCTCTTGCTAGAGGATACTTGAAGGTCTCAGGGCTACAAGACTGAGAGCTATGTGACCAAGATTTATGTTCCAGTGTTCCTGTCTCAGCCAGCTGGAGATGAGAGAGAAGAGAAACAGTAGGAACATTACCATGCAGGGGCCAGCAAGTGTCCTTTGTTTACTTTGGGTGACTTGTCATGGGGTAAAGAGATAGCCAACCTTATTAAAACTATTTGAAACAAAACCAAAAGCAGTTTCTGGGTGAGATCGAAGGAACTCCCTTATTAAGTATACAAGGTTCACTGCTTACACTTGATAACATCTGTTTTGTTGCTCAAGGAATTTCTGTGCTTATTTCCGGATCCTCCTTACTGGTTCAAGGCCAGTGGTTTCAAATGTGCTTCTCAGTCCACAGGGATTTGTCATGGTTTAGATCTGAAATGTCTTCCAAACGTCTCATGTGCTTCAAGGAGAGGCTTTAGCGGGAGACTGGATCACGGGGTGCTGATTTACAGGGATGAGGTCATAACTGAATGTGACATGCAGAGTAGCGCCCAGGTGGGAGAGACGGGTGACTTCGGTGGGTGCATCTCTTGCTATGACTCTTCCTTCTCAACCTGCTTTCCACCGCCACAGGTTAAGCAGCTGTCCTCCACCATGCTCCTTTGCCATGCCATTTCTACTCTGGACCCAGCATGGGATGGAACCATGAACCAAAGTCATCCTCCTCTCCTTTAAGTGGCAGGTGGCAGGTATTTTGTCCCAGCAATGAAAAGGTCACTAATGCAGGGTTCCAGAGCTTCTCCTCCTCTGTGTCCCTTGGAGGTCTACTACTTTATCCCCTTTCTTTTGATAAGAGCACTCTGATTTTCTTCTAGAAATCTAGCGCTCCCTGTGCATGTGTGAGTGGTATAGAGTCGGATTCAGGCATGGGTGTGTAAGACATTCCGGTCTCATCCTACAGAGCCTCCAACCCATCTAACCCCAGAGGCAGCTTAGGGCAGGGTGCTTGACCTACCTGGGGTCAGTGGGTGCTGGGCTTGCTTAGGCTCAAATCAAGTCTCCATCGTTTTCTAGGTCTGATATGGCTAGAGCCTTCAGTTCCTGGACTGTAAACAAGGATGATGTTATTTATTATGAGAACAGAATTCACAAGAAGCATAGATATGACAAAATATGAGCTATTACTTATGAAGCCATACAAGCAAATCATTACTCAGTTTGATTAGATTTTTTTTCAGGATTTTTCTGTTTAAAAATTGTCCAAATGCCCTTTGTAATATCCCCTCCCTCACAAACAAAAATCCAGCACTTTCTGTTTCTGAAGCCAGCCACTCTCTCCACCCGTCTAAATCCCAGTGCAATTTGTTTTCATTTTGTCTCCTCTTCTGGCTCCTTGCTTTCCTTGTTCTTCACACTGGTGCAGGAGGGACCTGGGGAGACTCTGCTTTGTGCTGGGCATTCAGTGCCCCCTGCGCCATGCCTCCCAAAGGACACTTCTCCCTTTGCCCCTACCTCTACCCATTTGTGGCATCACCCTGTGCTGAAATTCCTCTTGGAATTTCCAGCATCACCTTGAATTCCATTTCGGTGTATTTTTGGTTGGCCTCCTGCATATTTTTCCAGACTCCGCCTCCTGCTCTTACTCCAAGCAAGTCGATAGGCTCTTAGAATTTCCTATTTGAGGATGGGCTTTCCTCCCCATTTTGTGTAAATTGAAGGTCTGTGGAATGTGATGCGAAGTAGCTTAAGAAAGGAAGAAGGGCAGAAAGAGGAGTGCCCTTGGGGTGAAACAAGGGAAAGCAAACAGGATTTTGTGCTTGGGAAGGGGGACAGTTCACTCATTATTGAAAACCTCCAGCTCTACCCTAAGGGGGTAGCTGAACTTGGAAGAAGACTGTCCCACACCTCTGAGGAAGCAGGACCTTAGGCAAAGGTGCTCCAGCCTTGACAAAGTTCTCAGGTCATGGATGGAGCACAAAATAGAGAGACAGAGAGACTGTAAAAGAATCTGATTCCTGGATAATGAAAAAGTCACGATTTTAACCTGCTATGTTTCCTGGTAGGGAGAGGGACCCAACAACTATGGCCAGCCTCCTGCCATGCTGGCTGGCAGGGCAGACACCGAAAATATGACTTTAATCAAAACAAAGCATAGTCAAGAGATGAGATCATCTTGTATACTGTATGACACTCCACACACCAGCAACCACAGCTGGCTGGGAAGCACCAATGTGTGTGAGCGTTTTATTCAAGGACTCCATCAGGAAAGGACCCAATTGGGAGCACGATCCCACAGTACCTCTGTAAGTGAAAGCATCTTCATCTGAGGCCACAGCTCTAACCTTCAGTGTGAGCAGGAGTGCCCAGAGCAAGAATACAACCTTTTTTTAAAAAAATTATTTCCTTAACCTCAGCAACTTCACCCAACCTCATCCATCTGGAATTTTCTGAAGCTAAACCCATCAATCAATGTCAAAACCAGAAGGAAAGGAAACTTTTTGAAGAAACACTCTGCCATCCTCTCACATCATAGGTGAAACATGCCTGGCTTTGTTTTCTGGTAAAGGAAAATAAAACTTCAGGCAAATCATGAGGCTTAGTCTCAAGTATCTTCATTCCCAGATGCCCTCACAGTACCCAAACTGTCCCACCAAACGGAGTTACAACCCTACTAACATGCCACACTCAATATTTCTGTCTAACCCACTAATACACCTCTCCCTGGCTGTCGGCAGACAGTAAGGAATCTTTCCCACCCAAGGTATTTGATATGGGTTCATCTTGCCAGGAGAGAAAGAAGTGGAGAAAAGAGGAGAGAACACAGTAGCGGGCACTGGAGGCTCCCGAGCATTGTTAATTCAGGCCGTCTCTTCGGCAGCCCTTCAGGTGGCTGCTGGTACAGACAGGCAGACAGGCGAAGTGCCAGTTCAAAGGACAGTTATAACCAAACTAAAGGAGAGCCCATTCGCCAGTGAGCGGTGGAATTGAAACCTGTCAACCATTCACCAGCTAGTCACAGAGGAGCGGGGACCCTGGGTGACTCAGTTCAGGCACTTCTGCCCAAAACCAATTATGGAATGCAAATATTTGTACACTGCAGGGTTATTTAGCTCTCCTCAAAGCACTAAACACATATGCTGCATCCTCAAACTAAGAGAAATGAGTCTTCCTTCTGAAATCCCCTGAACCTGCAAAGATAAAAGGAAAATAAATTCATCAGGCAAGGAGCTTTCTCCCATTTTGTGTATAAATCTCTGTCAGGCGCCCATTGTTTTCTAGCTGCAGCCCTCAGTGGAACTGAGGGGCTTTGTATATGAGGAGACATTGCTGATTTTTTTAATGCACAGCATGGCTTCTCTTGGGAGGAATTTGAGGAGAGAAAAGAGAAAGAGAAAGGGATTAGAAATTTTCCATTTGATGTTCTTCTGGCCTTCCAGATACCACACAAATCTCTTAGGCTGGGGAAGGGTTTCAGCCTCCTACATCTCCACAACAGTGCCTGGCGCCACACCTGGTAGATGAAAGTCCACTATTTTGATAGTGGAGTTGAGGGGGTAAGATGGCAAAGGGTACTTTTGGGGAGCAGGACAGGGGTCAAATGACATCACTGTGTGGGAAAAGGCAGCTGCCCTCCTAGGGACAACAACTTTCTTTTGAGCATCACCATGATTTTTTTTAAAGAATTACAGAATAAAGTTAAAGTTCTAAATATTAAGAGTTACTGAAGAAATGAATGCATTTCTAATATGTAACCAAAAACTATAAGAATTAATAGCATAGCTGCCTTATGGCCTGAAGCTACTAGAAGTTGTCTTTTCTGGTCAACATGGAATAGGAAAATAAATCAGGAGTCTTGCAGAAATCTTGAGCATGAACCTACCTCCCTGTGCCTCAGGCCCAGAGCTCACCTACTGTATATCTAAGTAGGAAGCAGAAAAATGAAAATGGGAACAGGTCTACTTAAAACTCCTGAAGACACAAACCTGGAAAATGGGATCAGCCTGTGTGGTTAGAGGAATGGTGGCGCCTTCAGAAGTTACAAATGCTGGAATATAATGTTGAAACCAAAAGAAATCTATTTCTGGACGCAATGACAAGGCTCAGAATGGATGACTGATCTTCTAACATATGCTGTAATTATGATAATTACTTATGGTGATCACACCTTCACCTTCTTGCCTGCCCACTCTACATCCCCTCAAGCCTCTGACAGCAACGCTTTTCTTCCAATCTGTAGCTTTGTTACCTGTGGATACACTGAGATCCAGTGTGCATTATGAGACATGGAATCATAAGGGAGGGTAAGAGCCTTGAAAATCAGGCTACAGTACAAGCTACCTATGTTCTGTGTCACACTGCTTTAAAAAAAAAAAAAAGAAAAACCAACTCAAGACTGACAACGAATCAATAGGCTGACTTGATGGGATGCAAGCAGGAAGACCAAAGCAAAATTCAAACTCTGCTTCTGGGCCAAAAACATCAGTAGCACCTGGGAAATTCTTAGAGCTGTCGATTATCATTTGCCATCCTAGACCTTCAGAATCAGAATCTGGGGTTGTGTCCAGCACTCTGTGCTCGAACAGCGTTCTGTCCCCCAGGTGATTCTGATGCGGTAGAGTTTGAGAACCAGTGGACAGAGAATCAGGCTGATTATCTAACAGGTGTAAGTTCCATCTCAGAGCATGGCCTACCGAGCTGTCCTAGTAAGAACTTGTTTCAGCAATGCTTTGCTCCTTTAAACAGACTGGTTCTGCCCTGTTGAAATTATCTTCAGAGCCTAAGACAAGGGTGGATCTTTGTTGATTTGTTTCCTTGTTTGGACACCAAAAGCCTTATTTGTTGCTACAAAAAGGCCAAATCACAGCTTGCCAATGACTTTTGTCAGGTTTGCAAACTCAAATGAAACCTTAAAGGACAAAGGTTTCCGAGCTGAGATTATTCAGAAGAATGTACTTTGGGGCAATTATCTACAGGCATGTTTACTTTAACTCTGAGCTCCTGATATGCTTATTTTTGCTTGGCATTTATTCAATACAGTACCCATCTGGAAAAGTCTGACAACATGGTTCTCTTAGATAAGGGGGAAGCTCAATCATAAAATAACAAAGGATAATGTGATACACTCCAGCAGATACCAGGTTGTGGGTCAGAGGCAGATGACACCAAGAAAATAGAGGTGTCAGGTTTCCAGGACTGTTTCACTTGCATGGTTTGCATTCTCAGAGTAATTCTGACAGTGATGAGCCATGAAACAGCTGCCAGATTCTGACAACCGTATAGCAAAGCAGTGAGTGCAAAATGCTACACAGACGATAGGGAGCAAGATGTCACACAGGCTAATGCAAAAAAAAATCCACTCAATTGATTCTCAACACCCAGTCTTCCTATTTAGCCAGCATAAATGTTTGCCAATGAAAAGCAGCTTGTGCATTACTGAGATTTGAGAAATACTGAGAGACTGAAATGACCTGAAGCGCCCCCGTGGTATAAGAGTCAGGGGATAGCTGGATTTAAACACAACTCAGAGGAAGAGAGAGAGAGGTGTTCGCACAAAGCACTTGCTGTGAACAATGCTTATTACCACACATTTTCAAACTTCTACATGTGGCTGCCCTGTCCCATTTTTGTGGCTGCCAAGATACCAGGAAGGCATGAGGAGAGGTTTCTGTTCTGATCAGAGAACCTGACCAATTTATTTGATGCTCCAAAATGTGTGCCTTCATCAAAGTTTTCAGCTAGGATTTGAGGGTAATCTAAAATTCCTCATTTTCTTGCAAGTTATCTATATTTTATGTCTCATATCCAAATTTTCCACCGTGGGAACTTGATTAACAGCATACTGGCTTTGAGTAGCTTACTCGCATAAAAATGTGTGTTTGCCTCACAAAAGTTCGTAGAGGAACAGTCTGAGGTTAGAAGGATGCCATGAAGGATCCAGATTTGTCTCTCATTTTGGCCTGCTGTCCTTGGCTTGTGCCTTTGGCCTCATGATAGCAAGAGCTGTGCCTCCTATGTTGCACCCATATTTCAAGCAAAAGAAGACACAGGGGAAGAGAAAGGATGAGCAAACTTCTACTTGCATCTTAATGAAAAAACTAGCAATGGCATATCTAGCCTGAAGAGAGGCTAGAAAATCAGACTTTCAGTGTTCCAGATATCTGAAGGAAAGAAGGAGGTTGGATCAATTAATTTAGAGTGTGTAGTTACAGACATCACAATGTATAGCAGACCTCTACATTAATACATCCTGATGCATTTCAGCAAACATTGTTAAAGGCCTACTTCTGTCAAAGTTTCTGTCACAGGATACAATGCAATTAAGTCTAAACACCAAGTATATAAGCAGAGCCATTTGTTTTGCTGGAGAGTTGAAGAAAGTCTTCCTAGACTAGCTCGGTACATCTTAAGTTTTTATGTGCTTTCAGAGCACCTTGGGGTTTTGTAAAAGTACAGATTTTGATTCAGTGGATCCGAGGGTAGGGCCTGAAGTTTTGCATTTATACCATGCTCCAAGGAGACACCAGTGGTGCTAGTCCATGGAGCACGTGATGACTGGGAGGCATTTAGGGAACATTTCAACAGGACCTAAGTATGAGTAGAAATTTATCTAACAGAGAAAAGAGGGGAGCACATACCTAAACTTGAGGGGGCAACATGCACAAAGGTTCACATACATCCCCCTTTATGCAGTCCTTCATCACACAGAAGTATTTCTTTTAATATTAAGACACGTACATGGATGGATAGATAGGTAGATAGCTAAACACATACCATAAATAGGTGTGATATATTTAATTGACTACCCCACATGCTCATAGCTCATACATGTTAATGCAAATTATCCACCAGTGAGAGCCATGCCCTACTCTCCCAGTACAATGTGTTGATTTTTCTCTTCTCTGACATTTCTTTGTCTTATTCATATTCTATTCTGAGAAATAGGTTTCACTATAATGATTGGTGAAAGGCTTGCCAGTACTGGTGCTGAGGTTGTCCAAAAGCACAGAGGAAGAGCTTTGTGTTAGAGGCTAGGAAGCAAGCTTTACTGCTTGATTCACTCAAAGATGGTCAAAGGCACAGACAATAATGATCACCCCTTAAATGTGAGCATTCCTATCACAAGCATGCTTGGAGTGTGGGATGAGTGATTAACAGTTGTGACCCGTAGCCTAGAGAAAAGATGGCCAGGGGTGTGCTGTCACTTCCGAGGATTTGAGAAAAATCTGAAGAGCCACTGCCAGGGAAGGATGGCAGGAAGGATCACGCTGACATGACTCCACCTAGAGCTGGTTCAGGTAGCCATTTCCGTCTGCATAAACTCATCCTCCACACTAAATGAGGGCTGCCTTTATGGAGGCACCCTGAAGGCTGACAAGTAGCTTGACCTTCTAGACAACAAATGCAGTAACAGTTAAGCCTGGAGAGTGAGGTTGTTTTAGTCCTGCTGAAGGCCACCTTAGCCATGAGCAGTGGAGACCTGGCAAAGATCACCAACAAGGGAAGGGCGTGATTATGCTCAGGCTTTGGAGGGGCAATTTCCTTCACCATGCAGTGGTCGCACACAGAAAAATATAGTAGCTAAAGGGGAGCTGTGCTAGGAGGAGGAAAAAGAAGATGACACTGAATTACAGCAAAGACCATGGGAAGGGAAAAAAGAAATGAGATTCAATCGGTCAGGTCAAAAGTAGGATCAATGGGCAAAAGAATCTATAAGATGTATGGTTGGTGGAGAAAGAGAAGTGCAGGATGATGCTAAGAACACAATAATAATTCTGATTAGCAGAGTGACTATGAGTGCATGTGTGTGTGTGTGTGTGTGTGTGTGTAAAGGTATTCACTTGTTCACAGGCTCTCTCACAAGTTGTCTATTTCTTGGCCCTTTCACATACCCATGACACCTGTCAGGGAATGAAGACTTTTCAGACTGAACACAAAAGTTCTGAATCAATCAGCAGGAAGATGATGGTGCCTCTACCTGAGAGAGTGAATTCCAAAGAGGTCTGAGTCTGCACAAAGAGAAGACAGAGACTTACCAGCTAAGAGGAAACTGGTTTGGCACTCATGAGTCAAGAACTAGCTTGGGTCTTGATTCACTTTTTCTGTGACCTTCAGCCAGTTCCCTTGGCCTTCCAGTAGCTATAAAGCAGAAGAAAATATCTACTGCCCTGTGAATAACTCCCCAAAGCCACTAAGCTCATAACATTGATCCTGGCCCAGTACACATTAATCAGTGTCATCTCTTCCTTCCTGTAGGCATCTTTACGAGCCCTCATTATGCTGGACACTGAGCTCTCTAGACGCAGAAAGTATCTCCTGATAACCTGCACTCCCTTGTTTCCCCAGAACAAATCTGGGCTGTGCAGTCAGAACTGAGAAGGGAGGACAGAAAGTCTGGTATCAAGTTTCCCTGGGACCCATCTTCCAATTCTGAGTATGCAAGAATTTTTAGAAACAGTCTAGTGTTTATTTTCACAGTTGCACTAAAGACCTCTGGAAATACCAGTGATAACCACAGCAGTAATAACTATCTAATTTATTACATTTGCACATGCAGATGGAAAGAAAGCAACCTTGGCACAAAGACAAGTAGAAACAAAATTAAATTACAAATCAGATAGTTAAATTGGGAATTGAAGGAGAAAAAAATTCAAAGGCCACCTAATGTTTTCCCATTCCCATATAAGATTTTCATCAAATCCTCACTCTTTATTTCTACTTACCTGATGTCCCTCTTCAGTAAATGAGCTTTTCTTTTGTATGTATTCAATTCAAAGACCAGACACTGGGGCTGCACAAGGAATGCACAAATCAAGGAAGCCCCTGCCTCTAGTCAAATTATGTTTTGTTTTGTTTTGTTTTACTCCTCTGCCTTGCTTAAGTCTACAGAATGTCTTACTAGGTGATTAACCTGTTAAATAGCTTTAAAACTTTTTCATAAACTTTACTCTTTCAAATAAGGAATTATGATTAAACTACATCTGAAGATAGAAAGAGATCAAGTGCTATACCTTATACTTTTATGATCACATATTTTGCTCTTGCATAATTTTCAGATATCCACTTATTTCCTCAAGCTGATGCATCTTGATTTGTTGAAAGACAGAAATAAAAATATCTATACTAGAAGCCAAGAGGTGATGTATTCTTCCAAGTGACACAGCACTGTTTCTCTTTACCTGTCCTCTACCCTGATAACTTTATGACTCAACCCCTAGGCTTCTATCTGACATCAGTGCAGGGGAATGGGTTCACTTTGAGCTTCCCCAAACCATGAACCTGGTCTACATTACTATCTACTTCCTCTAGACCCAAGTACAAAACCACACGGCTATGTCCTTCTATCCTTTTGTGCCTCTTCTACTCTTTTTTTCCATGCTATAAACAAAGTGGTCTTTTGAAAGTACAACCTCATTATATGAACTCATACCATAAACACATGTTTAAAACCCTCAGTGGTTCTAAGGATAAGTAGACTCAGAATCCTCAGTGTGGTCTTGTATCCCAGGACCACACCTACCTCTGTCTCCACCCTCAGTTCATGCTACGTTTCTCTTCCCCCATTGGTGGCTCTCACAGCACCACTCAGCTCTCTTTGCTGCACTTGTCACAGGTATAATTTTAGTTGCAGTCCTAACCCTCACTCGATAACATACACCAACAGAACGTGTCTATTTTGGCTCACAGTTATATCCCAGAGGAGCTTAAAGCTTTACACACAAAGGGCATTTCGTTTATATTCATTGCATGAATGAAGGAATACATGAATACATGATCTGCTATTTGCTCAATCATCAAGTGTTGTTTTTAATAGTTGAAAAAAACTGTTTCAGCAATGAAAACTATGTCCATTTTGTTTAGTTCTGAAATAAATGTTGCCATTTAACTATGTCAACTATGCCTTGATAGTAAGTTAGCAACCTAGTCTGTAGAACAATTTATATTTGTGCCTTTACAGAAGGATGGAAAGAGAGGCAAATCATGGTTTTGATCTACTGTCTCTGAAATACTCTGTCATTGTCTGCATTCATGAGGCGCTGAGCATCTCTGAAAATGAACAGTATATTTTGTTTCTAGATATTATGCTTTTTATGTTGTTTTAAATATAGACAGTCATTTTACAAATGATCTCTTGCTTGCATTGCTTACAGTGTATGCATTGACCCACCTTTTATAGATCAATAGTTGTAATTTTAAATGTTAGACCATGGAAATCAGTAAGATAACCTTATGTTCTTAGAGAAAACTCATTGCAATAAATGGGACTGACTTTTAAACAATACAAAGCAATAGAAATTGAAATAGAAGTACATACCAGTCTAAATGAGGAGGAATTAATATGATAGAAAAGTCTAGACATTTATTTGACATTTATATGATCACTAAATCTCAATTTATAATACTTGGCCACACACTAAGGATACCAAATGAAAAAACAAAGTCCTTTCTTCTCTATGTGTAAAATTTAAACTTAAGCTTAAAAAGCTTGCATCCAGTTACATTTTTCCTGAATGAAAACATGCCTATCCAATTCTATGTAACTATAATTGCCCTGAATGATTTCCTTCATTTTGGATCCTCAGCCTTTGTTACCAACTCTGTTTATGACATGTTTCTTCACGTTATCTCCCAATCTTGACTACCCTAACAGTTCTGTTCCCGGAACATGAATGCCACCCATGGATGGGCTCTTCGCCAGCCCTAGAATCCATACATGGCTCCACCCCCAGCAGAACTCATATCATTTAGAAAGGGAGACAGACACTAACACAAATAAGCTGAAATATGAGCAAACACAAATGGATATGAGAGGTCTCGTAGTATTGTTCTTGAGAGTGTACATTCAAGGTTATGACTGGGTTCAAATCCCGGTGCCATCTTTTACTAACTGGGTTAGATGAAGTAATTTGCCTAACTTCATTATTCAACTCCAACAATGGAATCCAGCTCATGAGGCTGCTGTAACTATTAAATGAAGAGATTTATATACTATGCTTAATACAGTGTCCTGTGGGCATACAATAAATAGTAGACATGATAATGATGAATACAAATTATAAGGAAATATATGCATTGTTGTTTTAAAAAACAAGGTATAGATGACTGCTTAAGAAGGATTGACTGAAGGGTGAACATTTCAGACAAATCCTAAGGGGTAGAAGGAAGCCAGTAGGGAGGGTGAGAAAATGATATTTCAGGGAAAGGAAATATCATAAATTAAAAATAAAAGTCTGACTTGAGGCTTTAAGAGACTACAGAAAAAAAGAAACGATTAACTTGCTTGAATCAGGCCCTCAGCTGTATAAAACAGGACAGTCTGAGCCAAATCTTGGCAATATTTTCTAGAGTATGTTTTAAAGTGATGACATAAATTAAGAATTCTTAGTGTAAAGTATATGCGGTTAACAGCTTTGGTTTCACACATGGAACTGTTATTAAAGGGTCACCCCCTTCTTTTCAGACATTCATATGGAATCTCTAAGTACTTACTGCCATGTTCGCATAGCCCACTTCTGTTATTCAAAATTCCTTCTGCCATTTTGTTGAAAAAAGTGCACATTTTCCGGGTCAAATAATAAGTTCAAAGACATAGGCCATGATTTCTGTCTTTACTCAGATGCTATATTGTTCATCTGGGCTTTGGGAAGAGAAATTTGTCAAGCACTTCCCCTAAAAGTATTTTTGGTCATTATGTTTGTGTTTGTTTTTCTTCTACTATAATAAAATACGTCAGACAATTCAGTTATAAAGGAAAAAGGGTTATTTAGCTCACAGTCGTGGAGGTGTCAGTGCATGGTTGGACCCATTGCTTTGTTCATCTGGTGGGCGTGCCAAGTGGTGGAATGAATTGCTCCGTTCATGGCCAAGAAGCAAAAGAAGAGACTGAAGTCACATAATCCCCTTCAGGAGCATGGCCCCAGTGGCCTAAAGACCCACTGGCTCCCACCTTGTAAAGGTCCTGCCATCTCCCGATAGTACAACCCTAGACACTAATCTTTAACCCAAGGGCCTGTAGAGGACACTCAGCATTCACAGTACAACAAGGCTCGGATAGGACACTCTCCTTAAACGCTTGCCTTTTTGCACCAGTGTCTGTCTCTGTGTTCCCACACCCGTGCTCTGGTCCGTTTCACCCTTTTTACTGGCTCAAGTTCTTTCATGATCGATACCCTCACTTTGGGCAATTCAGTATTTTGCTTCTACGGGTTTTTATCTTCATACACTACAAACCACCAACACCTTCTACTCCATTTGAGAAACACAGCTTGCTATTCTATTTCTCCTCTCCCATTATTCACCCAGCCCCTCCAAATGTATTTTTCTTACACATGAACTCAGTTCTAAAAATATATTCACTTGAAGGTTCTGCCAAAATACTTAGTGAATGAGTAATCCAACTTGTCCAAGACTAAAAGAAGTGTGGGGGTCGTTAGAAATGAATGAACTAATTTGTCTGGAACCTGACTTCATTAAGACATTTCAAGCATGTGACTCTGTGAGATATAAAGTCACTGAGTCAGTCTGCCATTCGGGGTAGACCTCATGTCAGCTTTCAGGAATTGACAGCCTTCCCCAAATGTCAACGGGTTCAGCCAGTGCTCTCACTCACAGGACAAGGGTACGGTGGCCTTTTGGTTTTTGTTTTAATTCTTCAGAGCTCTACTCTTTTTCTAAATGTACTGTATTTATTCATTTACTTTTTATTGTTTATATTTTTCTTTCTAGAACATAACTCCATGAAGAGAAAGGAGCTTTGTGTTGTCTCCCATTTTGATGTCTCCCAGCACTAAATCAGACTCTTGAGCAGCACAGGTGCTCAAACATGCTGAATTAATTGCCAGTCCCAAAGTTCAGTAACACTAGTTGCTCCTTTTTGAATTGTATTACTCATAAGAATAAAATAATTAAAATAGCTATAATTAATATGTCCCTAGTATGTGGCTAGATGCTGCATTAAACTACATAATTCCCCACAGCTGCCCTGCTTGAGCTATACTTAGATCACCTTTTGCAAATGAGACAATTGAAACTCAGAGGTTAGGTAACTCATCCAAGGTCACATAGCCTGAGGCAGAAGCTTTAGAATTTAAACCTAGGGCTGCTTTACCAACAATCCCCAGCTTATCACACCAGTTCATCGCTACTACACTTTAGCATCTTTATATCACCAGAAGTTAACTCCCTATTTTACAGTTCTGAATTGGAGCTAAAGAAAAGATCTGTCAGTTTCAGTGTCTTACCGGTCCTTGTCCCAGGTCTCAGAGGACTAGGCATCAGAGTTCCGCCTTTGGCTTCTTATTCCTTCTGTCTGCTTCAGTCCTCCACAACCTTTGGGAAAAGCAAAACACAAACATCTTCCTTTCCAAAACTCATCAGTCTTTCTCCTTTATATTTCTAAGCAAATCTGGGAAAGCCCAAGCTTCACAGCAAACTCCCACCATGCAACTGGTTTAGGTGCACCTGATCTGGAAGACTGTCTCAATCCACCTGGAGTGTTCAACCAATGGCAAGAGCAGCAAACTTCCACACAAAGGTCAGCCAATACAAAAACCACTTGCATCCTGCCCATTTTCCTATAGCCGGCCTTTTCTTTCCTGGATCCAATTCCAAGCCTCTCTCTAGAACTTTCCAGGAACTCTGATTCCATCCGCTCTTTCCGCTTTGCTCCCTGAGCCTTGACCCACAGCCAGCATTCACCCAGATAAAGCAACTGCTCCTTTTCTCTATTTGCTCTTTCGAAGAAAGAGGTCCTTCAGTCCAGTGTAGTGGCACATTCCTGTAATCCCAGCTCCTCAGGAGGCTGAGGCAGGAGGACCTCAAGTTTGAGGCCTGCCTGGGCAAATCAGTAAGACTCTACGCAAAACAAAACAATAAAGACAGCTAAGGATATAGCTCACCAATAATGTAACATTTAGCAGATGCCCCTTAAGTGTCAAGTTCTGTTTAAACACAGGTCATTAATTCTCTGTTGGGATACTTCTAATGACAGCTCACTATTTTAATAACAGGCTCCTTTTTATATAGATACAATTAGAAGGGCAAGTTCTTTTCTTGCACTGGGCTCACTTCAATATCCCAGACACTTGCACCTTTGATCCTAGTTTGGCACCCTGGACCCAGACAAAGTTCATTCATATTGCAGATTTGAAGGTAATGTGTCTTTTCTAACTCTTCTCTCCTCCAGGCTGTGCACCTGCTCACCTCTACAGAGGGCTTTTACATGAATTGTAACCTATAAACCTTATCATACTGATTCCTCTTCCCTGGGTAACCTCCAGGTATCAATATTCTTCAGAAAGAGGAGTCCTGTGCCATCTCAGACACAGAGGCAACATTGAGTATTATGGGATTCTACTAAGTTGAGCACTGTATTTGCATAAAAAGGCTTACTAGCATTACATTTTAAAGTATTCTATCAGTTTTTTATTCGATATTTTTTTAAAGTAGGTGGAAGTCAGGTTTCTAATGAATTCTGCTAAAATTAACTTGATAACCTTAAGTCAAATTTTATATTTGTCAGTATTAAAAGAGTGCTTGTTAATTGGGATTTGAGAGTACTTAGGTCTAAAAGCATAAACTCTGAATATAATTACATACTTTGGGATGAGCAGATACCCTTTCTACTTTGAAAAGTCTATAAATAATTGGGTCATTAGAGATCCAGAGTCTTTTAGCTCTATGCTCCACTACCTGACTGTCTCCCTCTCCTTGTGGTCACAGATGGTCCCAGCAGTTTAGGACAGTCTATCTTATCCAGTGACAAAAACATGCAGAGAAAAAAGAAAATTACCCTTCTATAGGACCCCTTTTAAGATAAAGAAAACATTTTCGAGAAGTTCCTACAGCAGATGTCCTTCTGTGCCTCTGGGGCCAGAGTTGTATCACTTGCTGCTGCCCCAAACGACCACTGTTGAATGGAATGGGGCTGCTACGTTTGACTTGAACCAGTAAGATGCATTTCCAGGTGACCTTCTCTGAAACCTATGCCTGTTAAAAGAAGGTATATCCCTGATAGACCAGGATTTTGTTAATAAAGAAAAGGAAAGAACGGATCCTGGTGGAATGTTCACGTCTGTGACACAGCCCTCAAATCACTTCTGATGTTAACTATTGCTCACCGCCATGGCTACGGTCCCCCAGCTTTCTTATCTTGTGGCCGGCCTTCCCGACTTTACCTTCACTTATCTTACTGCTACTTCCACTGACTTTGATTCAGCTACTGAATCAGAAGTTTATCATGATTGTGTTGGTTGGCTTTCCAAAGACCAGAGTCACTCCGTATTAAGCTATCTGATTTAGTCATGTAAAGTAAGCCACTTAATATTCTTAAGACATAACTCAAATATAATTCCTTCCCAGAACTGTTAAAGACCTCCACTCCACCTGCATTTACATAACCTCAGTTAGCACCCAGGGAGAAAGAAATCACTCAGTGATGTGATAAGAAGCATTAGAGGAAAAGACGTGTGGAATCTTCACTGTACTGATCCAGAACCCTTGGCCACGCCTCATCTGCCCTGAGATGACAGTGAAGCCAGACCGCTAAGGCCATTCTCCAGTTTTCCTGTAACTCCTCTTACAATCTCCTCCTCTGTTTCACTCCACTTTTCCCACCTCCACTCCCTGAGTCCTAATCACCCACTGGCTCCCATGTGCAGTAAGTACGCTGCTTTACACTTGCACGCACAGATGACTGTGGTTGGGCTCTTCCTTTAAGACTATAAATAACAGCTTTTCATCATTCTTGGGTTTTGAGTTCCCTTTTTATGGCTGTAAGTGGTACTGAAGTACTATGTTTTTTAAAAAAAATCATTTAATATACAACTTCTATCCTTGGCAACAGTGGGCATCAAATTTTGATAAATATGCTTCATTAAATGCATATGCTATATGACATCATTCACCAAAAACATGGCACTAGCATATCTGCCCCTGTCAATGAAATATTGAAGCATTAAGGGGGAAAAGGACTGTAAATAAGCTGAGGAGCTTATAATAATAAGCAGGTGCCCTCTCCATGCTGCTCACCATTGTTCTCCAAGCCCTAAGCACACAGGTGAGGGTCACAGCTAATTGTCTTACTTAACTGGTGCCTGAGTGAAGAACATCAGTCAGCCTCATCACAGCACATAGCATCTGGCAGGTTATCCCCGCAGCACATTGCTGCTCGCCGTCATGTGCTGATTCGTTTGTGATGGGGAAGTGTGCCTTGTGACTGGCTTTCTTCTTGACAAGAGCAACAAATGCTCTATCATTTCATCACATCCTGATCTCACCTGTCCACAGCCTTCTACTGGGCCAGGAGCTGGCTGAAAGAGAAGCCTGTCCTATTCTCACAGGAACAGCACTTCCTACAGCATGGTTTGTACCTGTTGGTAGTAACTGCAATGATCTTGATTTATGGACCTCTTTTCATTAGTTGGTGCTCATTTTTAAGATTAGCTTCTAATTATGACAATATTTATTTTACATTTTCAGTGGCCATTTTTTTTTGTTTCTTAAAGAAAAAATTTAAATCGACCTTTGTATGATTCAGAAATGCAACTTAAAGGAACACTGAGCTTCCATCTTACCCTAGCAAGAATAGTCATCTATAAACCAAGTAAGAACAAATACCAGGAGCTGCAGGGAAAAAGGAACCCTTCCACACTGTTGGTGGTAATGTAAACTAGGACAGCTGGTATGAAAGTCAGTATGGAGATTCCTTGAAACACCAAAACTAGAAATTCCATTCAATCCAGCTTCCCCTTCCATGTATCTTCTTGAAAGAGTTAAAGTCATCAGTGATACATTCATACTCATGTTTATAGCAGCACAATTCTTGATACCTAAATCTTGGAAGTGGCCTATATGCCCATCAACAAGTAAGAAGATAAAGAAAAGGTATTTACACACAATGGAGTACTATGCTGCCATAGAGAAAAATAAACTTCAATTATTCATGGGAAATTGGAAGCACTTTGAGACAAATGTTAAGTGAAATAAATCAGATGCATGATTTTAAACATTGCATAGTTTCTCTTCTATGTGAAACCCAAAAGACAAATAAAGAGAAAAAATAAAAGATAATAGGAAATAGGGAGATAGACTTTTTTAAATGGAAAGGGGATTAAGAGATGGAGGGAGATGTGGGAGAGAGGGAGAAGGGAAAAGAAAAGGAACTAAGGTGTGTTATGCACATGGGCCAACTCCACACAAGGAATATAAACATTATGTACTGCAAACATGCACTAATAAAAAAATTTAAAAACTAGAAGCAATTCAAGTGTCCACCAATAGTTAAGTAGATAAACAAATTATGATATATCCGTGCAATGGAGGATCGTATTAATAAGTTAATTCAAAAACAGTAAAGAGGAATAAACTACTGGTGAATGTAAAAAAATGGATGAATTTTAAAATTATAAAGTCAAAAGTAGATGAAAGAGTATACATTCATATAAAATTCCAGAAAATGCAAACACATAGAGACAGAATACAAATAAATGATTGTTTAGGAATGGGGTAAAGTGGAATATGGTCTAAGAAAGGGTATAACAAAATTTTAGTGAATGATGAATTTTTTTTGTACCAGGAATCAAACTCAGGACCTTGTGCTTGCCAGGCAGGCACTTGTGCTACTAAGCTATATCCCCAGCTCTTAATTTTTTTACTATCTTGATTGTGATGATAATTTAATTATAAAGACCTGTCAAAACTTATTACTTCATATACTGTAAATATGTGCAGAATATTAAATTTAATTTGTTAGAAAAAATTAGCCAAATCATGTAGAGTCTTGGGGGATCACTGTTGTAAACTTTTCATTTAATTTCACATATAAAAGATGTAACTCATGAGACCTAAGCAAAGGGAAGATATGATTTGGTTAAACATTTAGTACAAGAGATCCACATAAGGCACATTTTTTTAAAGGACATATTTTTTAAAAGTCTTTACAAGTTGCAGAATCTTCCCAGGTAGATCAATTAATATTGGTTTATCATCATTGCTAATGCATTGGATTGGCCAGAGAAGTCTCCCTCCTAAATGCATTAGTTTTGGTTTTAGTTTTTGGGTTTTGTTGTTGTTGTTTTGAGACAGGGTCTCTCTGTGCAGTTTAGGCTGGCTTTGAGCTCTTTTTGTAGCCCAGGCTAGTCTCAAACTTGCAATGATCCTCCTGCCTCAGTCTCCCAAGCGCTGGGATTACAGGTGTGCGCCACCACGCCCAGCCTGTATTGGAAGCTCGAAGCTGCACTGGCAGACCTACACTGACCTTAATTTAAATAATGAGCTGAAGATGCTGAACCAGACATCTCCTTTCCCACAAAAGACTGAAAATCACCATGAAGTAGAGCACATCCACTATGTACTTCTTACCTGAAATCCACAAAAATAGCCCCTGGATTTATAATAGTTCTTTAAAAAGATTGGAAGTGCCCAGCAGACTTGAGGAAGCACACTCACGTGTTCCTTTCCTACCATACAGGGATAAGAAGGGAGCCAGGAAGTGGTAGACTTTGATACTGAGCTAGGATCACAAAGAATGAATAAGAGATGAGATCACAAGCACATGGTCCAGGCTTGGCAGGACTATTGAGCGAACTCAGCCAGCCTGGACGCCTCCATGCCCATTTTCTTCAGAGACGACGCACGAAAAGAAGTGATCTAACAGAAGATAGCAGAAAACTGCAATTTAAAACCCACCAACTCAGAAATGAGTATTTTAAAACTAAGGCCTTGTTGAGGTCTGAAGAGTTAATGGCTAATGGCTGAAGACTGGGGAAATGGCTCTCCTCCACCCTACCTTTTTTCTAAGGCACTTAAAGGAGCCCTTTAGAACCAACTGAAATTTAATAAGTTATCTCTAACAGTTTCTTCCCATCAACACAGAGCTTGGATATGGTTCTCACTGAGACAGGATTTTATGCATTATTTTATCACTCACTTCATCAGGTGCTATATAAACAATCTGACAAATCAAGTATGTTGTCGGTGCTGGGAAATACCTCTTACTCCCCGCTCTGACAGGAAGTCGCCACTGTTGATTTAGCTAAGAGAATTTCTTTAAAGTTCCTTTGATGCACAGTGTTGGAAGTTGTGCTGATTCTCCCCTTCTTCTAAAGAGTGAGATTTATTTTTTTAATGACCACATGCAGCAAGTGTTTATGAAGTGCCTACTCTGTGTGCTGGGTGGGAAATCCTCCAAGGTGATATGGATTCAATGTTGAGGAGCCAGGGTTGCCTGGCTTGCATAGGAACTGCAGTGGCTGGCAGTTGATTTACTGCCTAAATCCTGAAATTGCACTTCCATTGTGGTTGAAAAATAAAAGTAAAAAAGGTACCTTTAAGTAGAGCTACCTTTAAGTTAAATACAAATCTAGTTGAAAAAGTAAACATTTTCAGGACCTACTTCAAGCAAATACAAAAAAAATTAAAGCACAGCTGCTCCTGAAATTTCCAGATCCAGAGATCTAGTGTTGAGATCCTATGTTGATGCTGCATCTCTGAGAGTCTAAGAGGTGTCAACGTTGCTCTTTGTTCAGTGCTCAAAAGACATTTATTCCGGAGAAAACAAAGATGCAGACCCAACTACAGAAAAAAGGTTAAGGACTGCCCTGTACTGATTACTTAAAATTCTTCCTAGCTCTTCTTCTTGCCCTCACTGAGAGACTATTTAGATACAAGAGCAGCTCATTAAAATACATTTCTTCTGGCTTTTATGTAAATATTGTCAAGGAATGGAAAACCAACTTGTAGACTCTTGGGTCATTTGCTAGTTTTGAAATCTTAAGTAAATAGAGAGCACAAAGAAAAAGCCAAAGAGCATTTAAACCTAGACTGCATTAGCTTTTCTTTCCCATCTATTAATACCTCCAGTCAGAAATCTTAGTACATATCCTGCTTCATTCCCTTCACCAAGATATGTTCCAATAGGTCAAAGATTTAAATATATAAATAAAGCTATCAAAGTAACCAGAGGCAAAATAGAAGTTCATTTCATTAGTATCATTGGAAGAGAGAATATATGAAGTACTATAAAACCTAGTCATAAAGAAAAACAAATTAAACTACATAAGAACATGCCTCTGGCTTAGCAGTGTAAAATGACTTTGTTTATAGCACACACGCACATATATGCAACCATAAATAAAGCCATTTCACACTTGAATATTTGAGACATTGAGGACAATATTTGCTCTACATATAACTGAAAAAAATAAATCATTCCCTTAATAATCAAGTAGTTAGTGACAGACTCAAAAGTAAACCTAGCAAAAAGTATGATAAAAACATAAATGATTGAAAAACATAAAAAGAGACATGCAATATCATACAGCATTGAAGAAATGGAAAATTTTTAAAATCTGTCAACTTGGCAAGGAAAATTAAATTTTTAATTTTAAACTACACTGTTAATAAGAGTAGGCATAAATAGACATTCCATATAAATTGTCAATTAAAGAATGATTTGGTACCCACCCATGTTTTAAAGTATGACATTTGGGAAGATATGTTTCAAAAATACCTTTGACTCAATAATTCCCCTGTGGAAATGTCTCTGGTACATATTGTCACAAAAAGTGTGCTTCTATGTGTACAAAGAACATTTCATTACAGTACTATAACAACATAAAGTCTTGCCATTAAAAACTGTCAATAGCTGATCTTTCAAAGTATGTTATGTCTTCACTATGGATTACCATAGAGCTGATAAAAAGAATGTAGTAAATATAGATATACTGATAAAAGATTTCCAGTATGTATTGTTAGTTTTTTGAAAAGTTGCATAGAAGTATTTCAGTCACATATGAAACCTAAGTCACATCCCTGCACCGCCTAGAGTGTCAGCTGCCAGTGGTTCAAAGTCTTTCGGGATCGGATCCCTGTTACTTTGTTAAAAATTCCTCTTTTACCCCTGCCCCTTCACTCACTCTAATCAGCCACACTGGGCTCCCTGCTCTTCTTCAAAGAGGCCAGGTACCTCTTGCCTCAAGCCCTTTGCACTGGATGGACTTTTCACTGCTTGGAGGATCTTTACTCCTTCATAAGCATTTGTTCAAATGTCACCTTTTGGGGAGAGGCGTGTCTTGATGCCCTTATTTAAAATCTTGATACTTTAGATTTCTCCAATTCCCCTCTCTCCTGTCCCATTCTCTTATGCGTCCATTACCTACTAAAATGCTGTTATGGCTTAGATCTACGGTGCCCCCCAAAGCCTCATGTTTAGAAGGTGATGGGGTTTGGGGACATTTGAGCTGGCTTGCTCCCGAGTGGGGCCTGGCCTGAAGGCTTGAGTCACTGCAGCCAAACCAGGAAGAGTGTGTCTCCCTCCTGGCTTCTCCCTTGACCCTCCCCTTGCTGTGCACTGTAAATAGAGTTTTGCCTGCCTGGCCCTTTCACCAGGCCACTGACCATGCTAGGACTGAAACTTCAAAAATGTGAGCTACAACCAACCTTTTCTCCTGTAAATCACAAGTGCCGGGTATTTTGTTCCAGTGACAATGAAAGTAAGATAAATACCACTTCTATGGATTATTCATACGCTCTATGTGTTGCCTGTCTGCCCACACTGGAACGTGAACTGCATAATGGCAGGGACCTTATTCTTCCTTGCTCCCTACTGTTTCCTGATAACTTGGTGTCTAGTAGATGCTCCATAAATATTTTTAAGTGAATTCGAGAAACTATCTGTTCCTGCTTTTATAAAAACAAACAGAAAACAAGCACTGAGAACCTCTGAAGGGATATGTAAATCATGTCCAGAAAGAAGTCACAGAAGAAAGCATTTTATTTTATACCTGAAGTTTTCATTTTTTTCTTGTGAGTTCGAATCACCTTCATACTTAGGATGAAAAACAAGTTAAGTATAAGTAACTGTTGAGTTCCTTTAGAGAAATGACTTTAGCAGAAACATAAAAACTGCCTTTTCACTGTGGCTTGAATAGCAGCCTCAGGGAATACCACCAGGGAACTTAAAGCAGAACTGTCTGAGACCCACCAGGTGATTGTGTTGGTGCCTCTCTGTACCGATCCCAGACCAAATATTGAGGACAGCTAGTTCAGAGTTACATAAAACAAAATCAAAAGACCTAAGAAATTTGGAGCATTGTTTAAGAGTGAAAATCCTAAAAGCAAACTGCCTAAATTGGAGCCTTGCCTCTAATAGCTGTGCAATTAATCTTGATCAATTCATTTCCGTACGCCTCAGTTTCCTCACATGTAAAGCAGATACTTCCTGCGCTTGCATGAGCAGACACCTGAAGGGCCCTGCAATACTCTGGCAATATCTGCAGTCAGCGTGCACCTACTAACATAGGGGAGCACAGAAGAAAATGGAGTTAGAAAGCCCAAGGTGCATCACTGATGTAAATTTACGCCACTGTCTGGGTTCTTTCACACCAGTAGAGTAATCTAAGGAGATCTTTCAGTCTTTCCTTTTGGAAAGTTGCTCACCATTTTGACATAGGTACAATCTCATTTTTCAACTGGTATATAAAAGAACAGGCCCGAAAGTGATCTGGTGGCAAAATGAAAGTCTTCTCATGTAAACAATCACTGAGGCATTTTCTCATCTGTCTCCATTGAAAAAGACAAGAAAGCAAAGATCCAAACACGATAAAATGACTGTACTCACGTTGTACAAATGACTGGAGCTGTGTTTTGTGAACACGCCTATGTTTGTTCACTAGAAGATAATAATATATATTTCAAAAGAAACTGCAGGGCTGACTCTGAATGTGGGTGGAAGAGTTGATTTCAGAGCGTAAAGCTTCAGTTTCTGTGATCTTCCTACTTAGAGTAATTTGAAGTCTTAGCCCAATTTCGGAGACGGTCTCCTACAGGAAGGAATCAAAGGCCAGGCAGTCTGCTCAGCCCCGCCCTGAAGCAAACAGACCTTCCCTCAGTGGGAGCCTCTCTTTGCCTGCCACTGACCAAATTATTTCTGCCTGCCTTTCGCCCCATTGGCACCATGGTGCTAACACATCTTTGATTCATCCTTCTGCACACTTTGCAACACAGAGCAGCTAACTGATTCAAAGTAAACTAGAGATCATTCTCAAATCAGTCCTAGTGGCTTGATGTCAAGCCCCCACCCAAGACCGTCATGTAATATGCACTTTGGCTTTCTGTTTGGGCTGTGTTTCACTGGGTGTTAATCACAAACACATTTGTATTATTTCATCTCAGAAGGAATGTTTTTTAGTCCTAGTTTTTTTTTTCCCCCTCTCCTTACTATCTTTCTTTTTGTTTTTCTGTGCGATTTGGCTTTTCCTTTATTCTCTCCCACTAGAGATTGATTTGTACTCTAACGCCAGACATATGGGAGCACTAAGATCTATAGCCCTGCCTTCCTGCCTCTTTTCTACCTGCCCAGCACTCGTACACAGCCAGAGGCCCCACCCCCACCCAATGAGCCACACAGGGTGAATTTCATCGGTGACATGTGGTTCCTGCTGCCCCCTGGGAGTCCCAGTGACCGTATTCACTTAACCACTGCACCAGAGAGAAAGGAAAAGGAAAGCTGTCAGTGTTCAAAGCAAAACTCACCAAAGTCACAGGCGGACATGATCTGTACTCAGTTTGAGGTCGCTTATCTCGAAGCAAATCTTTGTTTCTGAATGAAACTGCTAGGTGACCCCATGAAACCAGAGGTGCTCGGACTGACAGCCTCAAAAGGGCTCATTGCTTGCCCTGTGAGCACTTTTTGTGACTTAGGCACTCTCTAAACCCTTCACATGGGTTAATCCACTCATTCTTCATGAGAGCCCTGCAAAGAAAGTTCCAGTATTATCCCCATTTTACAGTTGAGAAATAAGGCTCAGAGTCCTAAAGCCACATAACCAGGAAGTGAAAGAGCCTGTCTTATATACCACTAAGTCATTTGCCTTCATTTTCTGCACAAGGAAGCTGCAGCCCTGGAACACTAAGTAACTCATCCACCAGCTGCCCCTGCTCCCTGTGTTTCTTACTTGAACCAGACCCTAATAAAAGTGGCCACTTTGTGCTGCCACAATTCCCTACGCATCCTTCTTCCAATCACTTATACCTCACTAGCACTTTCTGCCCTGGATCTCTCCACACACATCCTCCATGTGTGCCTGCTCTTATGGGTCTTTTGTTTTTCGTCCCTAGCATATGTCTCGTACTGCATCCTGCCATTCTTTCTTCTGTTGCTGTGAGAATATAATATTTCGTGGATTCTCTTACGTTTGGTACAAACAGTCCAATACTTTAGAGCAGTGAAAGCATTATCCCCAGAATAGTTTAAATTCTAATCATATGTTAAAGTTGGGCTACCCTGTAGGTGCTAAAATTTAGTTTTTATCCCTAGGAAGAGTCACAGGGTGAAATGGTCATGTTAGGAGACACAAATGGTTTTCTTCTCTTAGACAACCCTTATCTATTTGTAGTGATGACCAGGAATACTGTTGAGGATTTATTAGTCTGGTTTTTATTGTTAGAACAAAATATGTGAGGCTGAGTGACTTTATAAAGAAAAGAAATTCAGTCAGTTCACATTTCTGGCGGTTGAAGGACAAAGCAAGAGGATCAGCTCGCTTCTGATGAATCCCGCATAGCAGCTGCCACCACAACAGTAGAAGCATCTGTGAGAGAAGAGATTACACCTCCAAATACAAACCCAGAGAGAAGATTCAGGGCTGGAATTGTTCGTATAACCACCTGCCCTCAGCAGAGCACAAAGCCCTCATAAAAACTTCCTTAACACATTCATGATGGGGCCCCTGCATGCATGACTGTTCCACTGAGGACCTTCACCACCAGCGGCCTTCACCACCCTATGGGGCTGTCTCATGCCACCCGATGGGACACTTATGCATGTACCACCAGTAGTTTGAGCAGGCAGGAAAGTGCTAATCTCTTCTGAGGGTACCATCCCCTTCCACTAACCCCACTAAAAGGAGGTACCAACATGGTCACACTGGAGAACGAGCTTCCAGGACATAAACTCTCAGGGGACAGCCCACATCTAAAGCATAGCAAGGATGCCTCTGGGAAAGTTACTGGCTGTTGGGGAAGAAGTGATAAAATTGGCTCTAGAATCATGCACACTCCCTACACTTGCTTACACTGGTGAGTACTTCAAGTATGTTTCAGTGCCTTATAGATTCAAGAACCTACAGCACCTGAGATTTAACCATTCTTACAATCCTTTTGATTGTAATGCAGACCTTTGGACCTCCCACAAGACTCTAGCAATATGCTTGCGAGTTCGAGACCAGCCTGAGCTACAAAGTGAGCTCAAGGCCAGCCTGAACAGTGTAGTGAGACCCTGTTTCAAAAAAGACCAAAAAAAAAAAAAAAAAGATAATATAGGCATCATAAGTATAAAAAAGAGACAACTGTCACTCTGTAAATGGGTGGTTTTTAATTTCCTGTTAAAATTTCTTGACTGCAGATCCATTCAAAGGCTGCTAGAGTTGATTACACGTAAACAAATTGACAATTTGTTGTGAAGTGGGAGTTTTATGAATTTCAGCCAAACTTATGTTCAGATTTTTCTTCTGTATATCCGTGGTTTTATGTGAAAGTTTGTAAAAAGTTTTATATGTGCTACTTAGTCAAGTGTAAGAGAAGATGGAATGAGAAAGCTTGTTATCTAGTGACAGCAGGTATGTCTAAAGAACAGTTTTGATAATCACTGACCAATGTGCATAACACCACGAAAACAGAAATTACAATACTGCCATTCATTTCTGTGGCAGACCAGTTGGCAGGTATAAGCTGTCTTCATTTTCAAAAATCTAGGGATGTCACTACAACACACAAATCCATTTTCCCTCTCCTTGTATTAGTGTGTTACCTTTTTCATATTTTTAACCTGGCACGACTACCTGGGTATGCGGCACAAGAAGAGAAGAGAGCGCTTCTACTGTCTGCGTTTCTTTTCCTTGATCATGAGTATCCATTTCATCTCACGGTCTGTGTTGGGAGCAATGCCACCATGTTGCAGAGGAAAGTGTGACCTTCGGAAATAACTTTCCAGGGTAGCAAGGAACGCGGGTGTGTCACGGGCTGGCCCCCATCCTGGAGCGGCCCTCAGCCCTGCCGGAGAAGGCTCAGCATGAGCAGCCGAGGTGAAAGGAAAGGAGTGGGCTGTGTGAAAGAGATGTGCCCGAGCAAACAGTTCTGAGACCTCCAGGGGCAAAGGCCGGGTGGGGATTTTCAGAAAAGACTTGATTAAAGGACGATGAGCTATCTATAGGAGTTTGGGCACATTCCAGTTCTGTGCTTCCGGGAAAATTACGAGGTTGGAAAGGCGGCACTGGCCAATGGTAAGGGTGTGCTTTCTTATACTTACTAGTTGTGAGCCTTGGGCAAGTGATTCTTACTATGTCTGTGCCATCTGGGTGTCGTAGTGCACGCCTGTGATCCCAGAACTTGGGAGGCTGAGGCAGGAGGATCACTGCAAGTTCTAGGCCAGCCTGGGCTACATAGTCTGTTCAAGACCAGCCTGAACTATACAGTGAGACCCTGTCTAAAAGAAAATTTTGTTCTAATCTACCAGAAAAAAAGATTTTTAAAATATTTGTAGGCCGCATGTGTAATCATGCCTGCCTCATTAAACTGTCATGTTTCCTGCCTTTCTATAACTGCTGTATTATACATGGAAGATAATTCAGGTAATTCAAAGAACTTTCAGTCAAATAATTGCTAGGGTTTTGTTTTGTTTTTTAATGGCAGTTTGTAAAAAAGAATCATGCTTAGAATCATGCCAGGACACAAAAGGCAAGTTTAGCCCTAACTGTGGGGAAACCTTAGCACAGTTTCAGTTACACTAGCCTGCAAGGGTTTGGCTTCATGTGGATCAAGCCACCACACTTCTTGGAAATTTGGTGCTGATTGGATGAAGATAAACACTACAGAAGATGTAAGGTGTAGGAAAGAAAATAGCCTTACTGGATTTCATCATGCTCCCAAATCTAGTTCCCGGCTAACCCAGAGGTCACTCTATGCCACAGTAGTCACTAGCAAGCTCATCAGCCTCTGTTATTTTCTCTATAGTGCTGGACATTGCTTCATTCACTTTTTGTTCGCTGTCTTCTGCATAACCAGCCTCCTTTTCCCTAGAATGTAAAGTTCCTAAGAACAGGAGCCTGGGCTGCCTTGTGCACCCCTGTGTCTATGAAGCTTAGAATTATCCCCAGCTGATGCTCAATCAATGTGTGTTCAATTAACTAATTGTGGGGTTAATGGCGTATGTTCTTAGTCCCACTCACAAGGGTATCTGAGCTCATTGGTCGGCAGTGGGAAAGCAGCCAGGAGCTGGGGAGAGCCTGACAATCCTGGCAAGAAAGAATCAGTAGGAGCCTAGGATCGAAAGCACAGGTGGAGGGATGAGCGTGGAAAGGACAGGGAATATTTCTTCCCCTAGGTATCAGATTTCATCTAAAGCTGACTAATATCCCTCTAGCGCTCACTCCCAGACAGCTGGGCTCTGATACTCATGCGATTAGGCAATGCTATAATTAATCTTGTGTATAAAGTAGCTCAAAGAAGATTACATCTAACCAGTAAGCAGCCATCTAACCTTGTCATGGTCTTCACAGTTTTATTTTTTGTGCAGTGATTTACTCCCTACGATAAGTAGACCTCGTCTCACTCTTCCGGCAACCCTAGAAGATGCAGGAGAGGTTTTTATGAACTCTGTTTAGAAAGCTGCACACACAAGTGAGAAAGAGGCTTTGGCTGAGACAAGACAGCTTATCTAAACGCAATCTGCGAACGCATACTTAAATCTCCAGAACGTTTTTCAGGGAAAGGAAAATCTCCACCTGCAGATGCAAGGTTACAGGTTGGGAAAGAGTAACAAGAAGCAAAAATGCCTCTGACTTCTAAGCTTTAATACAAATAAATCACCATGACATAACATTTGCTATGCAGCTTGCTCTGTATTTTTATGCGTGCACGTACAGATAACATCTTTCTGGAAACTCCTTAATGTAGTTGTTTATTGTTGGAAAAGATTGTCTTTGAAACAGTTTGCAAAGGTTAAATTCACTCCTTTTTGACCATTAATACACATATGCATAAAATTCTGGGATGCATAGAAAATTGCATGATAAGCAGTAAAGCCAAAACTATAAGCAAAATCAAACATATGTTTCTCCGACTTCATAATGGTGAAGAGTATGAATTGAAGTTGCTTTTTAGTGTAATTATTCATTTGATAAGCAATAAAGCATTACAGGTTTTCTCTTGGAGAAGTCAGTAGAAGAGCATTATATCCCAACCCCACTGGGAACATTAATGAATTATATCTAAATCAGAGAATCCACATTCTGTTTTCCTTTTTGGCAGTGGAACACTATCCTGTTAAATATATTTTGAACTGGCATGACCCTATATGTGAAGCCTAAAAACAGAAGCTTTTCATTTTCAGCCTTTCTTTATTCGCCAATAAATATTTTAATTACTTTTTTTT